>JAUEJK010418712.1:0-14341 GCA_032274865.1 Eryngium alpinum
TATCTCAGAGTTAAATCAAATCACTCATTCCCATGATATTCCAGCAAAGAAAATCTGCTTCTGCATTGACTATCCTAGGGAAAAGTTTAACCATCCTGTCCTCCGGCGGCGATATCGCAGAAGATATTGTAAGTTTAAAACCCTCGGATTGATATACATAAACACAATTAAATGCGGATATTTGAATATTGTCGTATTTTGCAAAAATGGTACTCCCTCCGTACCATTATGTAAGGCGTTTGACTTTTTTCACGCAAGTTTAGATGCTTTGACTAGGTATTAATATTTATTATTTTTAATTTTTTTCTTTTTAAATAAAAATATAATTATTATATTTTTATTTAAAAAAAGAAAAAAGAAAAAAATAATATATATTAGTACCCAGTCAAAGCACCTAAATCTACGTAAAAAAAACGACTTATATAACGGTACAGAGGTAGTATGTTTTCGTCAATTATTCAATATCGTTATTTTACAATAATAAAACTTGTTATGGAAAATTAAACGTCGTCATTTGATAATTAGTCAAGGATTTTAATATAATAAATTTCTCCAAATATATATAAATAATATTTAAATACAATTAAAGGAAAATATTTGAATACCATTTCATGGTGCTAAAATGGCATCATTTTCGTCAATTTTTCAACATTCTTATTTATAAATAATAAAACTTGTTATGAAAAATTAAACATCAGCGTTTAATAATTACTCAAATTGTTTTAATATGAAAATTTTTCCATAAAACATGAAAATAATACAACTTTAACTCTTTATGAAGAAACATCGTCTAGTTTGTTTTTATTATGCAATGTGTTTTAAACTATTTAAATTTACAACAAACAACTATTCACCACTGCTACTTTCTCCTTTCTCCTTTCTGATAATATATCATATAGTTAGTTATAGAATGACAAGTTAATAAAATAGTATATTTATAATTCGTAAAGAACTTTAGTCTAAATAAATGTGTCATTCTTTTATTAGTAAAAATTAAAATATTAAGACTAATCCGTTATCACCGATATTTATTATGGTGGCCAGATTTCGAATTTTCTAAAAAAATGACAGATATCTTTGTTCATGAACCCAACTCCATCGGACAGCACTCGAGTCTCGACCCACATAGGCAATAGCGCATATTCTCATAATTTATTTCATATACACCTGTTACACTAAGCACATTTATTACGTTTTTATGTCTGGTATTTACTCCATCAAAGCGTTAATTAACAATAAATTAGTAAGATGATAGATATTACTTGGACAGTGGAAATAAATTGGAATACAAGTACCCTATTGCTATCAGAAAGTTTGTAAAAAATCAGTTCAATAGCGTATAAATAATTATAGTAGTAGTATGGAAGGAAAAAAATTGAAGGTGGTTGTTGTTGCATTGGTGTTGGTGATTGCGATGGCTGGCAGAACACCCGTGGTTGAATCAGAGGACGACTGTTGTCTACAATGTCAAATGGCTTGTGCAGGGTGGGAATATTTTAGTGGCAAATGCGCTGAAGATTGTTGCTCAAGCTGCACAAATTCTTGCCATGCTGCAGATTGCTTTGGTAAAATTTCTTCTCTGTCATATGGTCGTTGAATCTCCACAGCAGCTATTTTATGATATTTCACATATTTAAAAGTTTAGGACCCTCTCTCTTCCTGATTCTTCTGTCATATACTCTTCTGGTGTGATTCTTGATTGTCGAATTTTTGCAGTTGATCATATTTTTTAAAATGTATAGTCTTTTTATCAAAATATTCATAAAATTCTTAAAATATAATATTGATCGTACACAGATTTTATGTTCATCTCATAGATGATCATAAAATTTATATGTTCAATTTCTTTCAAAAATTGTGATAAAATAAAGAGATGTTATCTTGAGCAGAATATAAAAAAGATTATGATTGTGGAGAAATAAGGGTAGTTACACAAAAATCTCCACAATCTATATATATTTGATGATTCTGATTTAGGTTTTCTACTATTATTATCAATTCTGTGTGTTTTGTTGGTGCAGATAATGCAGAAGGACCGACAAGATCTTCAGATTCTTTCTACTTTTAATTTATTTTTATTGAAAAAATTATAATCTTAATTTAATATTATTTTAATAAATATAATAGAAAACATTGCATTAATTAATTTCTGAATTAATTTAATAATTTATCTTATTTATGCAACTCTGTTAAGTAAAATAGTAACTGAAAAGAAGCACCTGCTGCTTAGTTATTCGATAATCCTGTCCTGAAACTATCAATGACTTCTATTTCTTTATTTTTGACAGAAATGACATCTATTTAGCCCACAACCAAGGGAATGTTATAAAAAGAATGTTTAGGACACAATTAATCCCTGTTATAAACCTAAACATCGACCACTGACAACATTGTATGATATCCAATTTTCATCACCATCTCTAAATGGGTCCATACGAGTGCCTGTTAGTTTACAGCTCAAAGCTTATCATAGCCTGCAAGCACACCAGCAACAGCTCCGAGAATATTGGCACCACTGACCAGCACCCTTGAAGAGAGACTTGGCGACCTCATTTCGCAATTTTTTTTGAAATGCATCCATTGAACTGTTGTACTTTACAGCTTCACCAAATGCCAGCATAATTGGTAACCAGCCACCCAAGAGCTAAGCTAGCGAAGAAACTATCCTGAAACCATCAAATTTAGGATGCTAATAATGTGAATTTGACAAGTGAGATTTTGGTTCAGAAATTCATCATAGATAATATCATACAAAAATAATTAAGTCATACGTATACCTGCAGCTTTTCAGGGAGACTGGCTTCAAAGAATCATATATTCCAAAGTAAAGACCACGATAGACAATAATACTGACACATGAAATGTTAAAACCACGATAAAGCACAGAAATTCCATCAGAGACATCAACTAATCCATTGAACTGTCGTTCTCCGTCCTTTGCTGCCTTAGCATCATTAGCTAAACGAGTTATAGCATATTCCAAGGAATAGACAAACAAAAGGGAGGAAGCACCAGTGGCACCTCCTGATCCCAGGTTGTCAGCAAACCATTTCCAGTAACCATCTCTATCTTTCTTGAAGTTGAAAAGACCCATGAAGTAATCTTTAAATGAAAAGTTTAGAGCCTGTTGAAAATTTACAGATGATAAGCAAAGAAACTTAATTTGAGCTCTCCGCTATAGCAAAAACAGAGAATAGATCGACTAGCCTGAGTGGGGAAGTACTGAATGACGTTTGCTGTGTTTCCTCTCCACAGTGAAACGGTACCTTCATCCTTTATTGTATGGCTGAAACAATCGGTGATACCTGTATATGTTCCAGAAAGCCTACCACTACTGACATCTCATCCTGGTTCTGAATCAGTCGGGGCAGCAGCAGTCTTGGACACAGCAGCAGACACTCCTCCCATGAGAAAATCAAATGCAGATCCACTGAAACCTTTCTCTACAGGTGCTTGAAGAAAAACAGGTGACACATTCGACGAAGTCGTTGATACATCATTTGTCACTCGACATGGCTTCACCATTGGATATTGCAGAGCAGCATTCGTTGCTTGAAAAACTGCTGATGGCTAGCTCGGAGCAAATTGCTAGCTAGCTTCTGAGTGACCGTTGGTTGCTGTGCTTGATCAAATGATCCATAGTCATGTCTTCACCCATGTAATGCAATTTTTTTTAATGAGTATATAAGCAAATAAGAACAGAGTTCGATCAACTGCTGTTGTCAATATAACCAACAACATCAAACACAGACACAAATATAAAATGAATAAATTAATTCAATTCACACACTTCAAGGCACTATTCAAGTGAAATATATCAAAGCCTTATTTACGTGAAAGTGCAATCAGTAAACATTTAAGTCAGGTAAATATATATAATAAAGAAGAAAGTCATAGATGCTATACTGTATTAGTATCTGTAGTTATACCATGATAACTTCTTCAGGTTTGACTGAACCAGCGGACTTATCAGTGATCACTAATGGAGATGCCCCCTTTTAGCTGATTAACGAAGCTAAATTTGTCTTTTAAAAGAGTCATGCAGCAAGCATCATGTTCATGTGCCATGTCATAGAAAGAAAAACTACAAAGAGAAGATAAAGACTTGCTTAGAAAGGGACGTGTAAATTACTCTCCGGTTCTGTTTGGGATATGGGAAAAAGAACAGAACACATACTGAGAAGAAGAGACAAGCAGAGGGGGTCATCTGCAGTAATTTCCTGGGTCACGACTCGCAAGCACATTAACGAATAAAGAGCAAACAGATGATTGAAATTACTTGTCTACATGTGAACCTCGTGCTAAAGAGGACCGCTGCAGTTTTCTCCACAATACGATGTTTCACCAAAAAAAAAAATAAAGGGGACAATGAATCAAATTTTGATTAAATCGACTAGATAATTGATGTTTAGACATTTGCATTAGAATTAAAGGGTGATATTAAAGTAGAAAATCGTTTTACTTCGATCTCCCAAATAAATATTTAGTTACATTTCGTATCTGCATTTTCAGAAGTTTACACACATACAAATATTTAAATCTACATGCACAACTAATGTGTCAACAAATGTAATGCAAAAAGTGATTCATTTAAATCTGAATCCGAAGAATTAAACAGTAATGACAAAGAACAAATAGAAAAAACAACAGCTCACAAAAGATAAAAACTGCTACAGCCAAAATACAATCATTTCAAATAGCTGGCTCTGTCCCAATTTCAAACTCTTTCCAGAACACAGAACACCGATTAAAATAATACTATCAAACACACACTAAAACAAGTACAGTTCGAAAGTCAAATAAACCAACAAAACAAATGAGCAATCATACACAAATCAGCGAACGAACAATCGAATTTGATATACATATTACTCCCAACACTAACAATAACGATAAGAAGTGATATACATATATAGGAAGAAGATACATAGTCAATATGGCTGGGAAGATTTTGTGGCCATTATATATCCGATTTTGATTCAGCTTTTCTTATATTCTATCTCTTTAGGCCGGAATATGCATACGAAGAAAAAATAGTATTGAACATACAAATTTTACTATCATTTCCGACAACTTGTAACAACAACTTATAACAGACGGGTGGCTATTTTTTTTGTGTATTTTATTTAGAATTTTTATTTTTATATTATAATATATATATTATTAAAATAGAACATGACAAATTAAACGAAATAGAATAATATAACTTCTCTACAAAATGAAGATGGAGTTTAACAAAAAATAACCGCAGAACACCTAAGGACTAATTTTAAGAAAAAAAGAAAGAAAACCTTAAACGAGAATTGAAAATCAACTCCCCACTTTGTATCCGCTCCACCCCTAGGAACCCTACTTTATTGGAAATAAAAGAGTTTGAAAGGATTTTTTCAACCTCTTGGGAGAATTCGATTCTAATATGGTATCAGAGCTTAGATTTTGATAAAGTTATCATGTTTGAATCTCACCACCCCTAATATTCTAATCAGTGGCAGAGCTTGAGTATAACAATTGTGGGGAGGGGGGGACAAATGAGAATATTTATCATTTGGAGGAGTAAGGCACTAAAATACAAACTTTTATATATATATATATATATATATATATATATATTGATATAAATTGATGCATATATATAAATATATACAAAATCAGCTGTAATTTTTTACTTTTTTTCCTTCTTTTTTTGTGTGGGGTTGTGGGGGGGGGGGTTGGGGGGGGGGGATGGCCCCTATTTGCCCTAAGCAAATTCTGCCTCTAATTCTAATATTAAACTTGATTAAAATTTGGACACTAAAGAATGCACCAAAAATGGGATCTAGATACCTAGTAATCCACTTTTCAATCTCACAATAAAATTGGATTACCTAAAATTGAATAGGCTTTTAAAAATATTAGAGTATAAGATCATTAAAATGATCTTTCCCAACATTCTTAAGATATTGAAAGAATTATTTTCTAACATACTTGCACAAGAAGAAAAGGACCAGTGAAGTGGTCCTAAGCACATTAACCCCAGTCCCATTCTTTCATTTAGATTTTAGATGTACAAGTTATAACATACATGTATACACTACTGTAATGCCTAGACACTTTTCAGGTAGATGTGCCTGCGAATTTAATATTCCAATGTATCAATATCAATCAGCTCAATCTCTCTTACAACAATATTGTACGACAATGTGGGCTGGTTTAATAATATTTCACCTAACATATATATGTTCTCTTAAACACTGTTATTGTCAAGAGATCGGTAAATTGATGATTAAGTAGTACTTTAACATTTATTTAAAAAAATGTGATCAAGTTTGTTTATAGAGTAAAATATCTAGAAAGTGTAATAAAAATAAAATAATATTAATAATTATTAGACATTTTCTTATTTTTTAAGCGCAAAATTGTTTTATTCTATTTATTTTTTATAGATGCTTTGGACCTAGCTCACACCGGATTGCTCTCCGGAAATGCAATAAGGAGTCCAGTCTGGAGAGATTGACCCTCCTTATCTATAAGTGTGAGTAGACCCAAGATATCCAATCCGGAAAAAGTCGATCCATCTTTGGTATCAGTACTTTGTATTTTTCAATCCAAAAACAAACTTAAAAGGAGAAACTTCTTTCACACTTATAAGTAAACACTACTGATGCGTCCACATGTCTTTCTCCTCTCGTGGGTCTTCTGCCTGCACATTTAACAAACGTCACTAAAAGGATTCCGGTACCGAAGACACTGAAACCGCTCCGGCGTGATAATGAGAGTTCTGAAAATCTAGAGAGAGAAAGTATAAAAATTTGGCAGAGTGATAATGTAGTGAAAATGACTTTTGTAAGTGATGTAATTCTCTATGGGTGAAAGACTTAGTTTTTATTTTGTTAAGTTTTTGAAGGAATGGTGAAGGATTTAATTTAGATGTTGAAGTAGTTTGTCTATGTGTTCTCCTTTTTATAATATAATTTATGGTCTTGTGTAATGGCTAGTTGTGGGTCGTAAGACCCATGCTAGTTTATTGATGATCGTTGGTTTATGTTATTTCAAGAAAAATGATTCGTTAAAGCTGACTTAATGGTTTATATGGTCTTAGTTTGTTGATAATATACTCGGGTCTGAGATTGTCATTGCGCGTGTAACGGGTCTTATGGTTCATTAGCGCTTAACTATTGGGTCTTATGACCCGTTTTGTGTTCTTGGATTGTGAACGAATTTGTAAAATCTAAAGTTAGTTATTTTTACTTTGTGTAAATCAAAAAAAAGTTGGATCTTGTTGTTAAGTACTGCACATAGAGTGTGGGTGTTATTTTGTAGCATTGCGCGTAAATTGCGGGTCTTATGACTCATATTGCGCTTAATCTATTGTTCACGTATGGTCGTTTGTCCTTATGTTTAGAAGATGCACTTGTTTTACATGTCATATGGGTTGAATTACTTGTGAAGTGTTTGCGCATGGGTTGTGGGTCTTATGGCTCATTATAGGTTAAATATGCCTTTAATCAGGTCTTTATACATGCGCATGTTCAATGGTCAGTTGTCATTATATTGGGAAATGCGCTTGTATTTTGCTTGATGTGTCATATGGGTCATTTGGTTGTATGAATCTATCTCTCATGTTGGTCCCTTGTTTTGGTTAGATGTTTTGAACTATGATCCGTCTGAGTACGTAAGAGAGGATCATATTTATAGTTCTGAGCACGCGTTAAGGTGCATTGGTGTTATTATAATATGTGTGTTTATTTTGTTTAGCTATCTAGTGGGTCGTATATGTGTGGCCTTTTGGTTTTTATAATGGGCCTTTTGTGCCTTGTCGTGTGTATCCAGTCCTGTATGGGTCCGATTCGTTTTGGCTTTATGTGAGTGCTGAAAGTGGTGAGTAACTAGTGCACATTATGGGCGACTCTTTATGGGTTGTTTAACTCATGTTGGTTGGGTGACAGGCTGTGAAGCGCATGTATTTGGTGGCTCTAAAGGTTGTGCTCCTTTATGGCTCTTTGGGGTAAACGACCCATAGTGCTTAAATTAAATTGCATATCAAATGACCTGCATATCAATTTTTATTAAATTGTTTTATTTGTGTATATTTTTCTTTGATAAATACTAAAGTACTTGGAATCTATTAAAAGAGAAATATTTGTTTTGAATTTCACATATATAATTTACTATTCACTTGTATTAAAACGATTCACGAAGTGTGATGAAAAAATTTTATAAGTAGAATTTGCCAGGTACTTAGTCGGATCATATGAATCCTATGTGAGATAAATGACTTGTATGTTTCTCGAAAACTTTAAATAATTTTAGGAGTAAAAAAACTCTACTTGTAAGCTGCAAGAATGATCATAACAATTTTGGATTATGGATACAAAACTGTGAAATTAAGTGTTTCTAAAATTGAATAAAGGAATTTTGAGACTTGAAACAGAACAAGTCATATCATTGCTGAAAACTCAATACATCCTCATTGACAATTTCGAATCAAGAAGCTAAAGCTCTTATTCAAAATAACTTAAAATAACTTATATCCGTGCTGCTTGAGTAACTACTGATAAAACTTCTTAAGATGAGCGATGTTCCATGTGTTGGGGATGGGGGTGTCATCAAGATGAGCTAGAATGTAAGTTCCTGGCTTTATGACTTGAATCACTTTAAATGGACCTTCCCAGATTGGGCATAGTTTCCCTTAATCTTTGGCTCCAGCAGCTTTCTTTTCTCTTAAGACCAAGTCTCCGACCTTAAGAGTTCGAGGTTTGACTATTTTGTTGTAATATTGAGCCGTTTTGTTGATTTTGAAACCTTCTGGGCTTTCGAGTAAAACACCTGCTCCATCTTCGTTGGCTGTGGATGACCCATCGATGAATAAGAGCCGGAATCTGACTTCTGGAATTGTTTTAGAGGATGAAGGGTCATTTACCCTTAACTGTTCAATCTCAGTATCAAAGGTGCATTCTGCCAAAAAATCAGCAAAAACTTATGCTTGAATTGTTGATCGAGGCTTAAAAAAGAAGTCATATTGACTGAGCTCCAAGGCCCAAGTGGACAACCGTCCTGAGACGTCTGGGCGATGCAACATTTGTCTTATGGGTTTATCAGTAAGCACTTCAATCTTGAACCATTGGAAGTATTGCCTGAGTTTTCGACTTGCCATGACCACAACAAATGCCACTTTTTCCATTTTTGCATAATTCTCTTCAGCCTGTCTTAAGATCTGACTGACATAGTAAATCAGATGCATGTTGTTGTCCACCTTTCGAGCTAACACTGCTACTACAGCCCGTTCTGAGGCAGCAATGTAGCGATATAAAGTTGTGGCACCTTGTGGGGTGACCAACACAGGAGGTACCAAGAGAAATTTTTTCATGTCTTGGAATGCAAATACGCACTCCTTATTCCAACTATACTTTTTGGCCTGCTTCAATGTATCAAAGAAAGGAAAAAACTTTTCAGCAGCTCGTGAGATAAAACGTCTCAAAGCGGCTAAGTACCCGGTGAGCACTTTCATGACTCTTGGAGTTTGGGGTGTAGCCATTTCAAGAATCCCTGTGATTTGCTTTGGATCAGCCTCAATGCCCCTTTCAGAAATAATGAATCCTAAAAACTTTCTTGATTCCACACCAAAAGTGCACTTCAGCGGGTTAAGCCTCATTTGTGTGCTTCTTATGACCTTAAAATATCTCTTTAAGATCAGTAAGATGACCCTCCGTGGTCTTAGATTTGATAATAATATCATCCACATAGACCTCCAACTGTTTGCCTTTTTGTCTTGCAAAAATCTTGTACATTGCTCTTTGGAAAGTAGCGCCAGCATTGATATGATCGAAAGGCATGACGGTATAAGCAAAAACACCCTTGTGAGTTATAAAGGTCGCCTTAGGGATGTCTTCCTTTACCATTTTTATCTGGTTATACCCAGAAAAAGCATCCAAAAATGAGAGTGTTGTGCTACCGGCCACAGAATCAATGAGTTGATTAATGTTTGGTAGCGGGTAAAAATCCTTTTTGCAGGCATTGTTCATGTCGGTATAATCTATGCACATGCGCCACTTCCTATTACGCTTCTTCACCATTACTACTTGGCAACCCATTCAGGGAACTGTATCTCTTTAATGAACTGTGCGTCCAAGAGCTTCTGGACTACTTCCTCAATAGACTTTTATTTTTCTACTGAACAAAACAGCCTCTTTTGTCTTACTGGTGTTTGTGATGGTTGGATCCCAAGTTTATGAACAGCTACTATTTCGGGTATACCGGGCATCTCGTGGGGACTCCATGCAAAGATGTCAATAAATTCACTAAGAAGTTAGATGAGTGGTCTTTTGATCTCCTCTTTCAAATTTGCTGCAATCAAATACTTTTTCTCGAGCCACATGTCATTAACCACCAGCTCTTGAACTTCTCCTGTCGGTGCCACCTGTTTATTTGTATCTGCCTCTTGTCCAAACTCTTCCAACTCTAAATGAATGTTATGACATACCCCTTTTCCTTTGTCATTGGACTGTAAAGTTATTATATAGCATGTTTGGGCGATGGACTGATCGCCTCTCATTTCTCCAACGCCCGTTTCTGTGGAAAATTTCATTTTCAAATGGGGGATAGAAGTGACTGCTCCCAATAACGTAAGAGTCGTCTTGCCCAGAATGGCATTGTATATTGATGGGAGATCAACAATATAGAAAGTGATAGTTTTTATGACTAGATGAGGAAGAGCTCCAAAGACCACGTGCAGATCAATGGTTCCTGGGCTATTAACTGGTTGGCCATTGAAAGCATAAAGAGTACAATCGTTGCTCAGGTCGGGCTTATGACCTGTCAAGTCCATTCGTTCATATGCATGTAAAAACAAAATATCCACCGAGCTTCCATTATCAATCAATATCTTTTGGACTTTGTTCTTTCCCACCAAGGTTGTTATTACTAAAGCATCGTCATGAGGTTCCAAGAGATCTGTGTGGTAATCTTCACTGGTGAAAGAGATTGTCATGGACGACCTTGCTCTTTTGATAGGTCTGATATCCACATTATGAATCTGATGAGCGTAGCTCTTTTTACTGTTCTTGGAAAAACCTCATCCAGTATGCTCTCCAAAAATTACTCCAATGTGTCTATAATCATCACCAATCTCAACTGGTGCCACCCGTTGGGAACGGTCAACAAATTGTTGTAAGTCTCCTCCTTGAATTTTGCGTTCAATGAGCTCTCTTAGCTGATTGCATGGTTTTGTGTCATGCCCATAATCCTTATGATGCTCACAATACTTGGAGGTGTTGATTTTTCTGTCCGGATTTATGGGTCTTGGAGCTTGATAGGAAAGGTCTTTTTGTAGGAACTCAAGTATCTTTACTCGAGTTGTATTAAGACATGTGTATTCATCATCGCTTTTAAAGTGTGGACGTTCCGTTTGTTCAGAGTTTTTCCAATCTTTTCTTGGCTCATCTTTCTTTCTATCCACCTTGTCATTTTTCTCATTTTTCCGCGCAGCCCATTTGGGTCTTATGCTTCCTACGGCTTCTTGGATATTAAGACGGTGCTCCAAAATTTGGAAAGCAGCTCTTAATGTCTTGGGTCTTTTTTCAAGATATTCCTCAATGATGTTGCTGTATATTTCTTGGTCTATGTCATGACCTAGAGAATTGATTGCCACATCCTCTACCAAGTACAGGATGTCAGCACATTCTTGTCTGAATCGAGTGATGTATTCTCACAAAGACTCAGATTTCCTTTGTCGTACCTACATTAGAACACATGATTCATTTCCATCCTCCAAATTACTTGACCATCTCATTCTGAACTGACCAGTAAGAGTTTACCATGAGGCAATAGACCTTGCTTTCAATTTTTTGTACCATTTCCACACACTGCCTTGGAGGCAAGTGGGGAAAAGTTGGCACTTGTGAACGTCATTATGACCATAAAAATTCATCATTTCATTAAACATTTCCAAATAGTCCCCTGGGTCAGATGACCCATCAAAGGGGTCGAGTTGTGGCACTCGCAGCTTATGATCAACTGGGGCTTTTTCAATAGCTTCAACTAGCGGCTCATTTTCTGGCAATGGCATGCCTTTTTGGGTAGCAACAAACTGTTTCATGAGAGTCATCTCTTCCTTCAAATTATTCAGCTCTTTTGACACCTTTTTCTTGGGTCTTTTCTTTTCTTTCTTTTTGCTTTGTTTCTGATCATGTTGATTAATTTGGGAATACTTACTATCCATTGTTTGATTCTCTGAGCTAGTTTCTTTCATCTGTTGTAGCTCTTTTAGTTCCTCTTCTATCCTCTTAATGGCTTTTTGTGCTTAAATTTTCTCTTTTAAGACCTGCTGGTAAGCCTTCAATTTGTCTAACTCTTCTTTCAGCGGGTCTTCTGTATGGGTCATTGGTTTCTTATGTTGTGCCTCCCGTTTCTTTTGTTCCAACATGAATCTGATATCACTTTCTTCCAAACGTTTCTTTTGAAATTTGGGCGGCTCATTCCCATCTTCTAGGGTCAGTATTTCCTTCCTTTTTTTTGTTGCTTGTTGGAATCCCCATCAAGACCTATAAGAGCTGAACCAAAATTGAGTCTAGTAGCTATATGAGGTCTTGCTGGAGTGCAATAGACGTCAACGGAAGAGGTATGGAATATCTGTCTTTCTAACTGTTTATGGGGTCTTTTCAAAGGACTTGTTACTTCGTCATCTGATGCTACCATCTTGAGATCTATTACTTGCAAAAGTTAAGAGTCGTGGTTCAAGACCTACTTCTTAGTGCCAAATGATGAGTCCACATGTCTTTCTCCTCTCGTGGGTCTTGTGCCTGCACACTCAACAAGTGTCACTAAGAGGATTCCAGTGTTGGAGACACCGAAATCGTTCCGGCGTGATGATGAGAGCTCTGAAAAAAGAGCATAAAATTTTGGCGGAGTAATAGTGTAGTGAAAATGAAGTACCTTTTCTGTTCAAATCCTCAAATATTTATAGGCTTATGTTTAGATCATCTTGTGCCACATATCGCTTTGTTATTGATTTGTAATTTATGTGGTTTTGGTCTTTCATTTCCCTTTTGGGCTTGTAGGCCCTACTAGTCTTTTATTAGCCAACTATTTTGTTTATTGTTTTTGGGCTCAAATCTCTTTAACTCTTATTCATTTTGGACTTTGCTAATAATTAAATTGCTTATATATTTTATTTACTTGTTAATTCAGGGCTTTATCAACTACATTTTCCACACAACCGATATTAGATTTAAACGGACACTAAGACCAAGACAATTAAAACTAACATAATTATCGACTTTATGCAATTTTCAGTTTTAAAAAGACAATGATATTAGATGATAACCTAACCTGAACAGAAGGTATGATGATTGTTACGGTTCATCAATAAGCTTGTCAGGACTCCAATTGTCTAGACACATTTGTCCCTTTCTATTTTCTCATCACATTCATTGATTTTACTGTGTAATACTGTGTACAATAGTTTACTACTGTTCTTTCGCTCTTCTCTTATTCTTTTCATACTCTGTATCTGAAACTGCAAATAGCCTATGCTATTGATGTGTTTGTATTGACTACCTCTTCTGTTTTTTCTCAACCCCAGGTATAGTACTATTACAATTATGTATCTCCTTCTGGTACTATATAAATCAATTTAATTTTTTGATTCAGAGTTTTAATAAATTAATATTTATTATTTTCAAATACTTTTATTTTTTATAATAGTATTATATTTATATTTGATTCAGAATTTTTAAAATAAAAAATAATCTTTATTTTTTCAATTCTTACAGTTATGTACCAAATCAAAATAACTTATAAAGAAAGGAATAATTAACATCATCTATTTAGTTTCTTAATCTAACATCTTAAATATTTTTTTTTTATACCTTCGCCTTTGCCTAGATTTTTAGGTTTATTGGTTGAATCTCCAAGCAGAGAATATCTGGACAGGAACTCGTTTTTAGATTGAGTCTCCAAGTAGAGAATATCTTGACAAGAACTCTTAACTGAATGGTGGAATTTCATTCAACTTTTTACAAGGCAGATTGGGAACCATATAGAAGTTTTATATAGCGTATTCTTCTAGTTTTCTTTCACTATCTGATGATTAAATTTTTAGATAAAATAGTTACTAACATAGTACCAGTATTTTTGTTCCATAGGAATATCTAGTTTTGAATGCTAGATTTGGTTTAAAAGGATTCTGATTTATTTGGTAAGTCATCAATAAAGTAACACATATCAAAATTTCATATGATTTGTACCATAACGGTGAGAACACTGTTAGCTAGATTAAATTAACTTGTTGTTCATGTACTTACATTTATTAAGAAGAAGTCTCTGGATGCATCTAAGAAGATTTCAGAGAGTTTAGATTCATGTA
>JAUEJK010419016.1:0-14338 GCA_032274865.1 Eryngium alpinum
ACCATGAACCCTGCATAGGCAGCACCTCTAGATCAGCAGCAGCAAGACAAGCAATAAAATCCAGCATAGAAGAATCCTCCTCAAAGACTGCTTCCGGATTCCCACTAAGAATCTCACTCGGATCTATAACTGCATTGAAATCCCCCATCACAGCCCACTCAAGAGTAGCCATAGACCCGGAAAACCGAATCAACTCATCCCACAAAGGCCGGCGATCCACCTCATCATTCAGCGCATGGACAAATGAAATAACAATAGAATTATTATCCCGTATATATGTAAACTGACAATGAATAACTTGAGAGTGAACACCAAGCACCACACAAGCAACATACACCGGTTCCAACCAATCCAAATCCTACTACCCGGACCTCCACCATAATCAAAGAACCAATCCCAAGTAGGCAATAAATTAGAGGATAAACTTGACGCATTTAGCGGCGCGACACGAGTCTCAAGAAGGCCAATAACAAAAATACCTGAATCGTGCACCAGCTCCCGAACTGAATGTTTGTGATCGAGCCGGTTAAGACCACGAACGTTCCAAGAAGCCAAAGGAATCATCTAACAACATCCCTAAGGGGTACATCATTAGGCATCTTGAGAGGAATCGGATCCTCATGAACAATCTCAACGTCATCATCAGAATGAATCTCCTGGTTATCATCATCCACACTGAGAGGATTGAACGGGTTATGCTGTAACACCCGAACAGATGACGAATGCCGTAAACCTGGTAGACCAATCCCACCTAAAGAAGTCACAATGTCACGACATAACTCAGAAGCCATCTCCCCAACCTGCTCCTTCCCTTTAGAAGACACCCCTTCAAAAACCACTATATCTCGACATGAATTACCAGGATCAGTAGTAGAGTTAACTGTAATAGGCCCCCTAGGAGGATGACCCACACCCGAACTATCCAAAGAAACATCAGTCGCTCTAGAATTAGTCCCCTTCGGCCTCTTTGGTACAAACACAGCAGCCTGCTTTTGCTTAGGCTCCCTCTTAGGGCACGAATCAACCCGATGCCCGAAAACCCTACAATCAGAACAGATGTTGAGGCATCCACTCATATTCGACAACTACCCGGCAAGATCCCACCACCTCATCATCCTCCCCAGACAACAAAATAGAAAAGCAATTCGGCAACGAATGAGAGGCCTCAACCAGAATACACACCCGAGCATAATCTAGACGAAGACAATTACGGGTAAACACATCAAGGTGAAGAGGATGTCCAATGGCACTAGCAACCACACTCATACCCTCATTTGTCCAGTATTCAGTAGGAACATTAAAAAGTTTCACCCAAACCGGCACTTTACGGTGCAAGTCCCGGACCAATGACATACCATGTTCCCATCTCCTCAGAAAGATTGGCTGCTTATCAAGAAGTTAAGGACCACCATCAAGAGCATGCAACAAAGCCTTTTCATCCCTACACTTGAAGAAAAAGAAACCACCTTTAGTGGTGGATACAGAAACAAGCCCCTTCGAAATAGGGTTGAAGAAACTCTTCACTTTATCAATAAATGGCGTAGACCCCAAGAAATAACCCACTAATGTAAATCGCCACTGAACAGCACCAACATTTGCCGTAGCACGTGTAGGCCTCACAAATAAACAACCACCAGGCACGCACTCCGGCGCTATAAAATTAAGCTCAGGCTTCTTTGAGCCCTTCAGAAAAGGTAACATCGGTTCCCCCTCACCAAACGAACCAAATTTAATATTTTGTTTGAAAAAACTTGATTTTCCAGACTCTCCTGCCAGACAAGGATCAACAACCTTTTCTCCGCCCAGAGCACCCCCCTTACATCCCTCCCCAAGAGGCTGAGAACTCGGCCCACCTGAATCCTCCAACACACCTGCATTATGAGCATTACCTCCATATAGCTGTTTACGGCGTACAGGTATGGAATCTGCCGGTAAATCAGCATTAAGGTATACCCGACCAACTGGAGAAATAGTCACTAGCGACTCATCATCCACATCCCCTTGCGCAACATCTTTAATAACTACCTTCGAAGTTCCTCTCACTGGCGCCATAATTGTCCCTCTAAGAGATTTTAAATTGACCCTGCTATAAAGTCTATTAAAATTGTTAAACTTAAAATCTTTGAATCTCGGTCCGTCACCCAAATCACCACCCGCAGCATCTACTTTTCTTTCCTCCATTATCATACATGTTCTTGAACCATTCATCTCTTTTCTTAGTATATTCTAGTTTATTTTCTAAGAAGACAAGCTTTTCTTCTAGCACATGATAGTCGGTTAATTTGTCTTCTAACAAGCTCTTAATTCCTTTCAAGTCTTCATTTAACTGTTGAACTCTTTTAGTTTCAATTAATGCACTTTTTAAGGTCTTGTACACATCATTAATTTCATATGACATTACCTTAATTGTAATTAAGTAATCAGTTTTAGACATGTTAGGGGAAATATCAAGTTGTACCTGGGAGTTGTGGATTTGAGCTGATTCCTTAGCCATCAATGCTGGATTGTTGTGCTCAATCCTTTATTCCTCTTCATCACTATCAGCCCAGTCTTTCCCTTCAGCAACAACAGCCTTTCCTTTCTTCTTTGAATCTAGCAGATCAAAGTATTTCTTCTTGTAGAAGGCAGCATCATCTTCTTGGTCTTTATTTTTAAAACATCTATGGTTCTGCATTCATTTGCAAAGTCACCCAGAATGTTACACTTGTAACACTTGATCTTTGGCTTGTCCAACATATTCTTATTTTCCCCTGAAGATTTGTTGAAGGTTTTCCTTGCTCCAACTGGCTTCTTAAACTTAAGCCTTGAAAATCTCTTTGCTAGATAAGCAACTGACTCATCATCAAGATTCTCAATATCCTCAAGAGAAAAGCATTTAGAAACCTTCTCACAACCTTCTTCCTCTTCCCCTAATTCTTCTTCATCACTGTCTTCCACTAATATAGATTTCATCAAACTGCTTGGCTCCAAATCTGGTTTATGTTTCCTCTGAGCCATAAGAGCTATAGATTTGATCTTCCTTGAATCATTTTGCATGTCTTGCTTCTATTTGATCTCCATCTCATATGTTTGGAGATTCCCAAACAAATCTTCTAGAGTCATTGTCTTCAAATCTCTCGCCTCTCTTATAGCCAGAACCTTTGATTCCCATCCTTGAGGCAAAGCTCTCATAAACTTATTGTTTATGTCTTTCCTTTCATACTCCTTACCATGAGCTTTCAGATTATTTATTAACCTGTTGAACCTATTGAAGATATCATTGAGAGTTTCTCCATTTTTATGCAAAAACCACTCATAACTTTGAATGAGCATTTGTAACTTGTTCTCTCTCCCAGCTGCAGTTCCATCACAGATAACTTCAATGGTGTCCCACATCTCCTTTGATGTTTTCAGATCCAACACATTATTGAGCATATCCACATCAAGTCTTTTGTACAAGATTGCTATGATTTTTATGTCCTTCCTCAATTTTTCTCCTTCCTCTGCCTTGGTCTTCACAATAAGATGTTGTGGGATTGTTCTTCCCTTAACAACTTGTTCAAGCACAAGCTTCTTTGGCACCTCAGGTCCATCCTCAAGATATTGAATATAATCATCATCTATAGAGGAGAGATGAATCAACATCCTTTGCTTCCAGAAGAAGTACTTCCACTTTTCTCGAAAAGGAACCTTATTGTTATATGCAGACATCCTTCAAGATCTATTCTAGCTTTACTTCAGCTTCCTGCTCTAATACCAATTGTTGTAAACAATGATTCTCCAACATAGATTTGTAGCGGGGGGTGAATACAAATCTACACAACTTTTTCTAATTTTTGAAACTTAATAAAATAAAACTTAAGAACAGTTAAGAACAACGAAGAACAGTAAGAACAAAAACACCAAACAAATTATCAAAGGTTAACTCTCATTAATCTTTGAAAGTTTTCTGGGTTCCAAAATAAAGCTATGAAAAGCTTTACTTTGGCTACAATCTGAAATAAGAAATCTCAACTAAAATTGTTCTTAGAAAGCTACAAACTCTCTGAATAATCCTCACAGAATTACAGAGCTTCTCTCTTTATAAAAAACTTAGTAAACAAGAAAATACAAGGCTGTATTTATATAGAAAACTAAGCTATGAATTATCCCCTGCCATGTGCTTGGCATGCTCCCTTGTCTCTATATTTGGAATCATTCTGAGGACCACAAGGTAGTGAAAGGAGACAATCAACAACTTTCTTTCTATTTACTGCAAAATCAGATCATGTGCCTTTCTTTCTGGTCCACAAATTATTCTTCACAAAGTTGTATCCCAGCAACAACTTTTGGCTTCTTGTCCAAGCTGGAAATGCCACCTGGAATTCAGTTAAGCTTTTCCCCCGAGGTTGATTTTCCATTGAGGCAAACATCCACTGCTCCTTTATTATCTCCGGATGACAACTTCCACTAACATGGATTTTCCATTGCTCTTTGGATTTTCTACTGCTAGAATCAGCTTGACTTCCTTTGAGCTTTTCAACACTTTTATACCCTAAAGGCTTGACTTGTAGGTGGATTTGACTCTTAGAAATGATATTTAAACATCTAAACATTATAACTTGACATTGGTAACTATTGAGATTACTAAGTCTTTATTAAATGTGCTATATAAATTCTATAAAAGTATTCTCACTAATTTCCTTACTTGTTTTGCTATCATTATCATCTGTAGCTAAGCAATTGTAATACCTAACATGTTCCTCCAATAGCTCATTGAGAGGGGCCAAAGTGAAGGAGGTTAAAGAAGCAAAAGCCATCGGAAGAGTAGAGGAAGAAGGAAAGAGAAGTTTGAAAATTTGAGAATGAGGAATCCCTCCTCATAAGGGGGTTTATATAGAAGAGGAAGTTGAAGGATCAACTACCCAAAAAAGTAACTGCTCCGTATGAGTGGAAACCATAGATATACTTTCTGGCGTTAAACGACTACGAAAAAAATATATGCAAAGAAATAAAGCTACGATTTAGTATTAAAAGCACAACTCTTGGGTGTTTCACGCCAACGAGAAGGAACCTAGTGAGGCTAAAACGCCTAAGTAACCTAAAGGTTAGGCTCCTTGGCGTCTGGCGCTAAGGAATAACTTTAGTTGTACGAAAAAAGCCACACTAGGCAAGCATTAAGACTCATTTCCGTCCCATGCCAAGGAGGCATCCTTACATAATCCCTAGACCACCAAGGTTAGGTAAAGCAGAGCTACTTTGGTGTTCCAAGCCAAGGAGAGAATCACACCTAAACCCTAGACCACCGCGTTTAGGTAAAGAAGACCTCCTTGGGTGTCCCACGCATAAACCCTAAACCGCTAAGGTTAGGTAAAAGAGTAGCTCCTTGGGTGTCCCACGCCAAGGAGAGACCCACACGGAAACCCTAAATCGCCAAGTTTAGGTAGAAGAAGGTTCCTTGGCATTCTAACGCTAAAAAGATTCACTTTGACCTTTTCGAACTACAAAACAAGATGGATAATAACTCCCTTGTCCAAGAAGGGACTCTATGGGATATCAAAAACATCGAACATACTCCTTAGTACATGTTATGTTTGCATGAGTTATGTATAGATGATGATGTCCTTAGAGGCATTCTAAATAAGTTTTTTTTTTACTTGTATAGTATCATTTAAAATCAGTGAATAAGGGCCTTGTTACTCAATAGTAAACAAGTGTCAAGCTGTAATTAGAATGCTTAGAATAAAGTAGTTTGAGCTCTTTGGTGTTAAGACTACAAGTTAAAAGAATCTGGAAGCCCTAATGAGCATCAGGGGTGGAAGAGATCAAGGTTCCAAACCATACGGGGAAGTATGGATTTATCCCCGGACGGGAATACACTTCTGGGGTTAAAGCTTCATACGGGGATAAAGCAGTTAAGCTTCAGGGGAAAAAGGTAGCAGTCAAGAAAGATTCCTTTTATCTTTTTGCTTCGAAAGGAAGCCACATTTTCTATTACTGGAGTGTCAGAGAATGGTGGAGAACCTATGGTCCACACTACACGTGGCAAAGAATTGGTTGAACAAATTTGGAAAGAGAAGAAAGGAGTGCAGTCTGTCACCATCATTGTGGTCTACACCATACGGGGATTTCACACCTTCAGGGGTTTTGCAACCGTACTTGTACTCTTATAAATACCCATTGTGTAGGTCTTTCTCTAAAATCAATCTTTGTATTAAGGTGTTTGGGCATCTCCTTGATTCCTGCCCAAAGAAGTCTAATTATAAGAAGAAGTTTTCTACTTTTTTTGTGCCAAAGCGCAAGGAGATTTCTCTTGGGGATAAAGGCAGTAATAATGGTCCTAAAAAGGAGATGAGATCAGGTAATAGTGGTCGGATGGAAAAGGGTCATGTCAGATCTACCCATATGAAGGAGCGGCATATGGGAGATCTAGATGAGGTTGCCAAGCTACTATTGCATGGATCTGAGGGGCGACACGATATGGATGATGGGCAGGTGAGGCATGATCTAGTGAAGGACACAAAGGAAGCTAACATTATACGGCCACATGCCTCGGTTGCTGAGGGGAGTGTGGGGGCTAATTTGAGGCTTATGGGGGATATTACTGTTGGAGCAGAGGGAGCGCGCGAGGAGCTGCCTACTAATGGGGATGCTGGTGATTTGATTACGGAAGGGAGGTCTATGGGAGGTAATACAGGGAGGAAGCAGTATGAGGCTACTTCTTCATCTCATTCTACTATAGTATCAAAGGTCTCTGCATTAGGTAAGAATTCTTCTTCCCCTCTACTGGAAGTTGAGAGTGATGATGAGGTGGAAGTGGTCTTTGCTGGGACGATTATTCGGGGGCCTATAGCACCCTTTCCAGATGTTGTTCCATGATTCCTTTATGTGCTTGGAATGTATATGGTCTGAATCGTGCGGACCACCAGAAGTCGGTAGTAGATTTGATAACAGAGTCTTCCTTATCTATTATTCGCTTACTTGAGACAAGGGTTGCGGAAGGTAATGCTAGGCATATTTGCTCTTCTTTGAAGTCAAGCTAGGAGTGGTTTTTTTATTATTGTGATGGGACGGGTAACGGGATTTGGATAGGTTGGGATCCAGTGAATTTTGATTGTGTTATTTTGGGTTGCTCTCCCCAGGTTGTTCATTGTCAGTTCACGAATTTGAGAGATGCTACCTCTCTAGTAGTTTCGTTTGTTTATGCCTATAACGAGGAGGTGGATCGTAGGCCTCTTTAGGATGATCTTATCACTATGTCTGCTATTATGGTTGCTATGGAGTGGGTTGTGCTTGGTGACTTTAATATGGTTATTAATGCTAGTGAGATCCTTTCTAGAGATCCTTCTAGTATCTATGAGCAGGACAATGCCATGTTTGATATTAGTGCTTGTTTAGCTGCTGTGGACTTAGAGGTTCTCCCTCACAGGGGTTGTTGGTTTTCTTGGCGTAACCAGAGTCTGGGTTCAAATAGGCCTCAATTATAAAAGCGCCTTGATAGGGTGGTGTAAACCCGGTATGGCTTTGCAGGTTTCCTGACTGTTTCTTTGATTGTGCTTCTCCTAGGACTTCTGATCATTCTCATTCGATCCTGGGTACTGATGATAGACGAGGGAGGTTGTCGATACTCCGCTCTGACAACTTCCATATTGAACAGATAGATTTTAGGGATGAGGTCAGAGCTATTTGGGATCTTCACATTGTTGAGTGCTTGATGTTTGAGGTGACTTGAAAGATGAAGGCTTTAAAGCCTGTCTTTTATAGGATGAGGAAGGCAAAGGGTGATTTGGCTCTGAATGTATCAGAGGCTTATTCTTTCTTATCTCAGGTGCAGACTATGCTTATGGAGGATCCACTTTCTGATTGGGTTTTAGAGCTAGAGCAGGTGTGTCGTGCAACGTATGCTATTACTTTTTTGAAATATTTATGTTTGGATAGCTCGATCGCGGATTTACAGGTTACAGGATGACGAGGGTGCTGATATTGAGGGGCCTAATCGAGTGAGGGATGAGATAGTTCATTAATGACTTCTCTTAGTTACTTAGTACTTCTCATCGACAGCAGCCGTTACCTGAGTCAGTTACAAAGTAAACTTCAGATCCTATTTCTCCTGAGGAGGGTACTGCTTTGATTGCTCCAGTTACGCCCGAGGAGGTCCGGGCTGTGGCTTTTGATTTTAGGGATGATAAGGCCCCGGGTCTTGATGGGTTCAATGATGTGTTCTTAAGCGGGCTTGGGCTATTATTGGGGATTTTGTTACGACTGCGTTGTTGATTTTTTTTTCGGTAACGGTCAATTTCATTAAGAAAAGAAAAGAAAAGTACAAGGCTACCCTGAAGGGAGCGAGCGTTGAGCTAGGACAGGAGACCCCTAGCCATCTCCAAAAAACAAACCATATAAGGAAAAGGAAAAGGAAAAGGATATAAACTACCAAGCTATTTTCCAAATACGGCGGATTACCACATCCTGAATGGACTGCGGGATATCACATGTGATTAGCCTATCTCTGACCATATCCCAGGTAAGCTGAAAAACGACCGACGGAGAACAATAAGAGTCATAAAAAAATCTGTTGGTTACGCTCTTGCCAAATACAATAAACCAAAGTGGCCAGAAATATGCGATACGCAACATTAACCCAATGCTTCCCCCTCCAGCGACGGGAAGCCCATCTCACCCCATCAAACCAGTCCAAATGAGGCCAGGAAAATCCGACCTCCCTCCTAGCCATCCTGACGCAGTCGGAAGAGAACGGGCATGAGAAGAAAAGATGGGAATGAGTCTCATCCGTCCCCTCACAAAGCCAACAAATAGACTCAACTCCCCCACACCATGGCTTATCTCTCGTACATAGCCTCTCCTGAACTGCAAGACATAAAATAAAAGAGTTCCGAGGGATTTTCCCATGGCCAACTAGCAGAGGCACCCACAAAGGACTCTCCACAGACGGAGTAGAGAGATATGAAAAAGCAGAGGAAGACGAGTAACCCGAGGAGTGCAACCTCCAAGAAACTGCATCCTGGCCACCTCTGATGACTGGCAAAGACTGTGAAATCTCCCGAACCTCCATAGATGTCAGCGAGGGCCAGTCCCAAACTCCATCGCTGATCACTGCCGAGATCCTCGAATCGGCCGGTAATCCACAAATCAACGGACCCCTAGGATACCTCTGTATCAAACTTCCCGCATGGTGCCATGGGTCAAACCATAGACTAAAAGAAGCCCTATTCCCTATAGAAGACTGTTTAAAGAGATTAACTTAACCTGGATTGCTCTTGTCCCTAAGGTTGCTTTACCCAGGAAGGTAAAGGATTTTAGACCAATCTCTTGTAGAAACATTCTATATAAGGTGATTTCGACGATTATTACGAGTCGCATGAGGCCTTACATGGATAGTCTAGTGAGTCCTTGTCAGTTCGCTTTTGTGCCAGGTAGGTTGATTAGTGAGAACATTTTGTTGGCTCTGGAGCTTATGGTAAGATATGGGCAGATGCATTCCCTCCGAGATGTGCTTTCAAGGCTGATTTGATGAAACCATACGACACAGTAGAGTGGATTTTATCATTCTTGTTTTGAGGAATATAGGTTTTCCTAAGTTTGTCCACTAGATTGAGGCATGCATCACTTCACCGGCTTTTTCTATTTCTATTAATGGTGCTAAAGAGGGTTTTTTCATGGGACGGAGAGGTCTTAGGTAGGGGGATCCACTATCTCCATTCCTCTTTGTCTTGGTTATGGATGTATTGCATGGTATTCTGAGTTCTTTTACTCGTGACGAGCCTCTATTTAGATTTCATTAGCGATGTGATTCTACGAGGACATTTATGCTTCTTTTGTTGATGACCTTCTATTGTTATGTGGTGCGGATCCGACTTCGGTTGCTACCTTGATGAGGGGTTTAGATGTGTTTGCTAAGCTTTATGGTTTGAGGGCTAATCCGTCTAAGAGTCATGCTTTTTTTCTCACGTAGCTCTCTTGGGATGGTAGATGCTTTGAGGGGTCAGTTGGGTTTTCAGGAGGGGCACTTTCCTATTCGTTATTTTGGAGTTCCACTTCTTATGAGGAAGCTTACTATCCATGATTGTGCTCCTTTGATTACTCAGGTGGCAGAGAGGATTGGTTCTTGGTCTAATCAGCTCCTAAATTATGCTGGTAAGGTGAATCTTATTAGATCGGTTCTGTCTGCTTTGGGTATATTGCTGGATAGATGTCTTCATCTTGCCGAAGGCTGTATTACTTCAAATTGAGAAGCTGATGAGGAGGTTTCTTTAGTGTGGTTCTTCTAATAGAGGCCATGCTAAAGTGGCTTGGGTACGGGTTTGTAGGCCAGTTGCTGAGGGAGGTCTTGGGATTAAGTCTCTAGTACATGTGAATCAGGCTCTTATGACTAGACATGTCTGGGACTTTCTTGCTAGAGATAGGCGATCATTGTGGGTTTTATGTGTTAGAACTACCAGAATGAGGCAACGATCTTTCTGGCAGTTGTCTGCTTCTTCTTCTACTCCCTGGTCGTCGAAGCAGTTGCTTAAGCTGTGCCCGTTGATCATTCAGGTTTTTTGCTTACCGGATAAGAGATGAGGCTTCTTTTAGTTTATGGTATGATCCATGGCACCATACTGAGAGTTTGATAGTGAGGTATCCTAGGGGTCCGCCAATTTGTGGATTACCAGCTGATTCGAGGCTTTCAGCAGTGATCAGAGTTGGAGTTTGGGACTGGCCCTCATTGTCAACTTTAGAGGTTCAGGAGATTTCCCAGTCATTGCCAGTGATCAGGGGTGGTCAGGATGAAGTCTCTTGGAGGTGACACTATTCGGGGCTTTACTCGTCTTCATCTGCTTATTCTTATATCTCCCCTCCGTCTGTGGAGAGACCATTGTGGGTGTCTCTTCTTGGTAGCTTGCAGTTCAGGAAAGGCTATCTACAAGAGATAAGCCATGGTGTGGGGGAGGTGAGTCAGTTTATCGGCTTTGTGAGGGGCGGACGAGATGCATTCCCATCTTTTCTTCTCATGCATGTTCTCTTCTGATCGAGTTAGGATGGCTAGGAGGGAAGTTAGATTTTCTGGTCGTATGTGAGTTGGCCTGATGGGGTGAGGTGGGCTTCCCGGCGTTGGAGGGGGAAGCATTGGGTTAATGTTGTGTATCGCATATTTCTGGCAACATTGGTTTATTATTTTTGGTAGGAGAGGAACCAACGGATATTTCAAGATTCTTATTATACTCCATCGGTGGTTTTTCAGCTTGCCCGGGATATGGTCAGAGATAGGCTGATCTCGTGTTATATTCCCTAGTCCATTTAGGTTGTGGTAATTCGCCGTATTTGGAAAATTGCTTGGTAGTTCTTTGTTCATTTTCCTTATATGGTTTGAGTTGTTAGGGATGGCTAGGGGTCTTCTGTCTTAGCTCATCGTTTGCTCCCATCAGGGTAGCCTTGTACTTATTCTTTTATTAATGAAATTGACTGTTACACAAAAAAATAAAAAAAAATAGGTTATGCACTGGTAGTGCATCAATTATCATGAGAATATTTTAAAGAAAATAGAGAGAGAGCGAGAAAAAATTTCCTGCAAGAGCGTGCACGGCAGTGTAGTATTAGTGTGAGAGCGGCTGGCTCTAGTGTTCTTTCAAGGCGTCATCATACTTCATGGATTGTCACACCTATGCATCAGGGGAATTTTAGTACCTTTGTATTAATATGTCTTTCTTTTTCTTTTTAGAATAGTGAGTATTTGCTTTCTTTGAGTCATTGAGGACAATAACCCGCTTAAGTGTGAGTATGTGTCTTCTATAGTAGTGGTCTTTAGTAGTATCATATTTCTTTAAAGAAATTAAAAAATTAAAAAAAATGAGTACCTTGCCTTTAAGCACATTAAGAAGGATAATTCGTACCCATTGTGTGTGAACTTAATTGCATGATATTTCTTAGGAGTTACTTGAACTTAAAGATATATTCTTCCTTAGCATAAAGCACTTATCTAAGCATAATGATTCTTATATGTGCTTGCGAACTAAAATTTCTAGAATGTGCACTTATGATCATGTTTGATGAGTAAAGCATGTAATCACTAGTGAGATATTGAGCCTATATACATAAGATTGAGACATTCATATTGATCTGATTATTTATTTTTTGCTGAGTGATGTTCGTCATTGTTTGTGATGCTCTAGAACTTGCTTTAGAGTCTAGACCATATTGAACATCATTAGACTTTAATGTATTTGTATGCATAAAAATGAATGCGGCACTAGGGTAAACCGCATTAAACCAAACATTGTCCTTACAAATTTACCACTAGTGAGCCTTTTTGAGCTTAGATCCTGTTTTTTTTTTCTTATTTAACACCAACTTAAAAATATTGAGCCTTAAAGTTTCTTCTTGTTTTAATTAACTAGTAGAGTATTTTGTTGGCAGTTCATGGTGAGAAATTATTGTGGAGTTCAAGGGTCTTTTGACATGTTGGAAAGAAATATGACTTTTAGTACTTGAGATGGTTATCCTTATCTAAATGGGGTTGCTACATATATTGATTAGGGAGTATTATGGACGAGATCCGATAAAGAACATATGGACCATGGTTATAATCTTGCATACCACCTTTGCGCATCTTCTTCTAATGTTACGGGGAAGGCCCGACATTTAATGGCATTTGTAGCGGGTTGTAATAGTAGTGCATCCTTGAATGATCGGATGTGCGCATTAGGATTTCCTTTCCCATCATACTTCTTGATTGTAGGGATCTTCAGTTTGGTTGATACCCTAACCTTTATAATCTTTTCAATGAATTGGGGATCGGGATTGGCCGTATCATGAATAGGTTTTCCCGGGCTACGCTCCTCAATTTCATCTTCTTTCAAGGTAGTTGTGTTCTTTGGCTTGTTCTTAGAGACAATATTGCCTCTTTTCTCAACTTCTGGTTCCTGTTGCACGATTTTAATAACAATGGTTTTCCCTCTTGCTTCTGATGAGTTCCCTGTCGGAACTTCTTTGGCTCGATCGTTATAGTGATTTGGGGGCCTCCCCTCTTCTAATAACAATGCGGTGTTTGCGTCATAGATCCTTCTATCTAGTAATTGCTCTTTTTTCAAAACTTCCAAGTCAGCTAAGAGCTGTAACTTCTCTTCTTCACGCATCTTCCTCCTTTTATAACTTGGATCTCTTGCATATTATTATAGTTGGTTCGGGTGGTCCGAACGCTTGAATGAGTGTGTTGCGGTGGATCAATGAAGGGAGATGTATCTCCCGATATAATTGGATTGGGGGTGAGGATGTTGTTGGTATTATCGGCCATGGATAATTTGTGACTTTTTGTACTGAAATTCCCACAGACGGTACCAAATATTACGGATCAAAATAACGACTCAAAATAAAGCGTACCTGATAGAAGTATCTCGAAAGACGGTCTCATGAAGCTCCTTGAAAGGTCGCCGAAAAACCTGTAAAAATCGGCGGGGGTGGTCCCACCAGACTGACTCGGGTGCAAGAATAAATAACGGAAGAATTATGTGTAATCTCTGAGTTGGAACTAGAATTGCGTACCTGATTATGAGAATCAATCCCCTTTATATAGGCGTGAATTAGGTTTTTTGATGTCTAATAGGAATTAGAATCATATTGAGAAGGTAAGTAGGTATTACCTTATCTTGTCTTTCTTGCAGCTTAAGATTATGGTTTCTACCCTCTCTAGGAATCATTGCCTGATTTAACTCTAAGTAATTTATTCCTTATTTGGAATTACCTAGATTAATTCTAGGGTTTCTGCACCTCCTAGATGAGTCCTGCCGCTTTGGGTCTTTGCCGTATTGGGCTTCGTCTGAGTTCTATTTTGATTCGGATAAATTTATTCCGGTTCGGATCCGGATCATGCTAACTTGGGCCTTAGTGTTCCGGACCCTATTTTTGGGCCACTACAATTATATTCACATGTAGTGCCCAAACTTCCAGTTATTCTATATATAAATGTATAAGTATAAGAGTGGTACTGCATATTTAATTATGCAGTCCTTATTGTAAACTATATTGCAGCGAAGTGACATCATCATTATGGTTCATATTTTCAACACATGTTTTAGATTACAAAAGAGTATAATTTTAATAATATTTATAAATTTTTAAAAAAATATTATATAACTTCAAGTGTGCATACAGGCAATGTTATAAAAATCGCTAGGCGGTGCTAATCGGTGAAGGGATCGCCTAGCGATTAATCGGAAAATCGGGGATTAGTCGGAAGGATTAATCGAACCACTAATCGGATATTGTTACGTATAAAAAACAAACACCAAATAACAGTTACCTGATGATCCGAAAGCTCCAAAGTGGATCTCCTTGTTCCTCGGATGATCGCCGGGAAACCTGCAAAAACCGGTGGGGGGTGGTCCCA
>JAUEJK010419119.1:0-14337 GCA_032274865.1 Eryngium alpinum
AAATATTATAAAATTTAACATATATTTAATATTTTTAAAATTATAAATGGGTTTTCGGGTTATAATGGGTTTGTATGAGTTGGGTTACTTGGATTCGGGTCATATGGGTACGGATCGAAAAAGACTCGTATTTTTTTGGATTGATATTTTCAAGACCCTAACCCAATTATTTTTAACGGATTCGGGTTAAGACTTTGAGTTTTGACCCGTTTTACCGGCTTGTATCCCTTGTAAAAATGTACCCGACATTACTGACTTCAATAGTTTCTGTATATTATTTATTCATTTATAAAACTAACACCTATATTTTTAATCTCACTTTGTTTTTTCCTCTTTCTCCTCTACGGGTTTAATTCTACCAAATATTGTTGAAATCTGGCATCTGTCCAATTATTATCAATCAATCAAATCAGCTGATTCTACTATGGGATACCTCAATTCTGTCTTGCCTTCCGCTGGCCAAGCTCCAGGTGAAGCTGATTCTCCTGTTAGCGGTGGTGGTCTCAGGTACTTTTCTCTCGATACGCGCGAAAACACACACACTCAGACACACACACTTCCTCACAGATCTCTAATTGTGATTTTAGTTGGATCTCACGTGTATCCACTACTTTGAGTCCTGATTAATTATTATATGCATATAGCTGTTGGTCAGATCTTATTGTATGTTTTCCCTAATTACATTGATATGGCACAGTAATTAGAGAAGCCTTTAGTATATTGTTGTTTCTGAAATGTTCAATGGATCGTGTGTGTTTAATAATTAATTATTTGATATTTGAAGAGAAGTAACTTATTACTGTATGGCCATGTTTGTTAATCTGATTTTAGCACTTATTAGCTGAAATAAGTACCTCAATAGGTACTTACTGAAACCAGATTACACGAACACTCTGTGTTATGTTTGTGCTAGTCTTATTTTTTTTCTGAAATTGGTGAAGTTGACTTGATTGTGAACTTCAATACATTTTGATGATCGTCTTATTGAAAATCTTATATATGGTAAATGATACGAGGAACTTATAGTTGATAAAAAAGTTAAACTTAGTATAATTGATGATTGTGGACAGCTGAATACTATTATCACGTTCACGGTAAGTTTGTTTTCTTATTGCATTCTAAATATTTGTATCGTGTTGTTGGTGCTTTCATTATTTTTTAAATTCTTTTTAAGGATGATGACTGAAATATTTTCCTCATAAACTAAGCAGATTTCTTAATTATATTGATTTTAGATGGCCTATGACCTACTGCACAAATATAATGATATAGTGACAGAGTATAGCAATAATGGGATTCTAGCGAAGATGATATCTCTATAGTATTTTGTCTTGCTCTATGTCTTAAACTCTCGGAGCTGATAAAGCAACGGATTTTTCTGGTAGTTATTTATAACGATATGAATTGCTCTGCAGATATATTATAGCTATTTGCATTTGTTGTTTGTAATACTTATTTGTAATGGGAAGTAATTGGTTACGCCAGGAAGCACGTTTTGTATGTGTTTGGTCCTATGTGACTTTTGTGTCTATGCCTTCTCTCCCGACTTCAGCATGTACCCAGTGAATCTGGGGGCCAGTGGTGGAGGCCAGTGCATGGTCATTTGAAAAAGAAGTTACAATTGTTACTAATAGCCGCTATGAATACTTGGATTTTGTGTTAAATAGGAAAAAAATATTTTTTCGATGAATATTAAAATTTACTGCACCACACTGTTTAATATATTTAAGAAGGATAAAAGTATAACCTAATTCTCTTTTATAATAACTTGAGCGGTGAGCCATCTTTAACATGACAGAGTTGAAAATTTTGTAGTTTTATTGAGCCTTTTTTTTATGTCACGCCAGCCGTTAAAAGGTATGGATAGACTTGGTTCGATCACTATAAGTAGTTTTGGAAATCCCTGAGGACCACCACTAGGTTGCATAAAAGAAGCTTGAGATAGCTACCGCCAATATAAAGTTCCCAGTGAATTTTGGGGGATGATATTGCATGTTACTCATAACTGGGAATCAGTTTGGAGTCTCATATATTGTTTGTTTCCTTGTATTTCATTTTATGCATGAAGTATATGAACACGGGCGATGATTCTCTGTTAGAGAGACATTCATGGGTAGATCTGTTAACGAACCGAGCTGTTAGCGAACAAGCTCGAGCTCGATAAGCCGGGCTTGACTCGACTTGATAAGAAAACGAGCTCGAGTTCATACAACAAAAAATGTTCGATAAGCTTATCGACTCGAGCCGAGCTTTATAGGTGTTCGACTCGAGCTCAGCTCGTTAAGAAATTTAATTTTGATTAAAAAATTAACAAAAAATATTATATAAATATTTTATTTAATTAAATAATAATATTAAAATGATATTATATGATGTAGTTGATTCTCGAAATTCTCTACATCTGATTGATTATCTAGAGATGTGGATTGATTTTCCTACTTATTTAAATTAGGCAGGAGAACTTTTATAGTTCACTTGATTTTGCTTTCTTGAGGAGATTAATCTTGATCAATCTTTTGTTAGTTTTTATGATTTATCCCATTCAAGTAACTTCACTATATGAAAGAACTGCGTCTATGGAATAAACCAATTTAGAATTCCAATCTTAAAATTTTTCTTAGTTGGGGGACCCTGTCAAGGACAGCGTCTCTTATTGAGAAAGAGTAGGTTCCCCACGAAAAGGATAGTAAACATCAACACCGGGATAGCAGAGTAGTTTGCAGTTAGGTATCCCATGGCTGACATCTCTGAATTCAGGGATATATGCAACGACCCCATAACCCTGCTGGCAGCAAAACAATTATGAACAAAGAATTCAATTTAACCGTGTTCAGGGAAGACTAATGTTAATGGGAGCTTTTGTGATACAATTGGGTGTGATAAGGTGATATTTTGTATTCAATGTAGAGGGTTTTGCGTATGGTTGAGTTCTGATTCTGCATATGATAGTTACGTGTTTGTCTTGACTGGGTACTTTCTAGTCATAGATTATCACCGGCTCAGAAAGCCTTATAGATTTAGTTCCTCTCCATTTGCAAACAGTATAGTGATTTTGCAGTCTCTTGTATATATTATATTTTTCCAATCTCATTGAGCCTATAGCTACACCACAATTACTTGTTTCAGGCTTTCAACCTTGGCTCAAATTGTTTCTTCACATAAAGCAGAAATAGAGTATGTTTTTTCAATCATTTGATATTAGGTTGTTACCCACCAAGTAAAGCTGCCAATAGTATTGAGCATACTTATCAAGGCATAAAGACGAACCAAGGCACTACCAAACTGCCAGGGCGCTCACCTATGCATACATTAAGCGAAATAGGTGATTAGCTATATTATGTTCCTAAAATATATTTATTTATAACTTGTAATATATTAAAGGCCATGTTTGGAGAAGCTTATCTCAGCTCTTAGAAGAGGCTGAATTTTGAAATGTACCCTTTGGATACTTAATTTTAGCTGTTGAAGTTCAACAAACGCTAGCATAAACAGCCTCTAAATTAAATAATAAAATATATGAAAATTAAAAGCTGCTGACCCAATTACATTAAACTCCAATTATTTACTAATATAATACTCCCTCGACCCTCCGTCCCTCTCATTTCTTTACACTTCCCTTTTTGGGATGTCCCATCCAATTCTTTACATTTCTATAAATAGTAGTTTTTATACTTCCCCTCTCTTTAAAATTAATGGACCCACCATCTCACCCACTTTTCTATCTTGTCTTTTCTTTCTCCTTATTCTCCGTGCCCCCTCAATTGTTAAGAACTGAGAGGGACAGAGGGAGTATGAAGTAAGCCTAAAACATGTAGTGTATACAATTGTAATATTGTATAGGAAGTCACCGTATAAAGAAAATAGACAAATTATTTTAGAAGAAAAAAATGTGAAGATCAATGAAAATATTAATTCTTTTAAGACAATACAGTAATGTTATTTGTAGACAGAATTTTTATAATTTGAAAAACATATTTTTAAATCTTGATATATTATATACAAGAAGAAACATTTGTAACTCTAAAAGAATATAAAAACGGCCAGAAAAGAAAGATAGGAATTTAGGGAAAAATTGTGAAGACCAAAGACACCCTAGGTGTCACCTCGCCTAGCCGCCCAAGGACTTCTAGCCCCCAAAAGGCATTGCGTAGCCTACTAAATCCAAGGCGTCATGGACACCTTGTTTCATTGCCTACTCGCCTACGTGACGCCTTGATGACTATGGTATTGAATATGTAGTAGTATGATTTTAATATCACATAACACGGTTAATCAAGGAAAAACTCACAATGATGTACAACTGAGTTTTTTCATCTTGTTATCACCGTCTTAGATTGTTAAAACAGTTTTTATTTTGTCATATAGGATTATTTTGCAGCTGGGAGAGAGATGATAGAAATTAAATTTGGGCTGTATCTATTCTTTCCATATTAGAGGATTGTATTTATTCCGATGTTTCATATTTTACTATTTAGTTCTTGTTTCCTATTGCTTTTGCATTATCCCGACTTAATATTTGGATTTTACCATGTTGATGTACTATGAGGATTCAGTATGCTTTGATTATTATTATTATTAATTTATTATTATTATTATTATTACTTGGTGGTCCAATTTGATTGCCGTTGATTGTTCCTACTCTTATGTGTGTTTGAAGATTCAGAGGGTAGTCTTACTCGCTTCGACCACCCTGTTTCACTTTGTTGTAACTCATGAAAGTATTTCATTTGATCATTGTCCTACATCATACTTGACTACCAGAGTGTGCATAGGTTGAGATTAGGTCATCGTAAGAAAGTTTTATCTGGTAATGCATGATAGTTATTATTCCTTGTAACTGTTCATGTTTTTATCAAGTTTAGATGCCCAAAGTTTGTCTAACAGCAATTTTATCTCTTTAATTGGAACAGTCAAAATGGTAAGTTTAGCTATGGTTATGCAAGCTCTCCCGGAAAGAGATCTTCAATGGAGGATTTCTATGAGACCAGAATAGATGGCATTGATGGAGAGATAATTGGTCTGTTTGGTGTCTTTGATGGTGAGCCTCATTTAATCCTCTTCATTGAACTCTAGTTGTTATCGCAATGTATCAACTAGGAATATATGGTCAGCAGTTCAGCTACTTGCACCTGCAAATGACATAAATGCACCTTCTGACATGTTAGTTTAAGTATCTTGTGGGGTTTTTTCAATAGCTAGCTTGTACTCTGTGCCCATGGGTGGTCTGCATCTGCTAGGGTTTGCCCCCCTTGGCATTTTAATATCAACATTTATGTAAATATGAGAACTATCAAAAGGAACGATAAGATATGATACGACTACCGGGAAGTAACTTCTGCTACTGTAAGAGTTGGGTTCTTTCAATATATGGAGAAGTAACTTCTGCTATTGTAAGAGTTGGGTGTTTTCACTTTTGTGGACATTGTTTTTGAAGAAATAGAGAACCTTTTGTATTACTGTGGTTTTCTTCACAACAATGCCTGTGGCATCTGTTAAGAGTTTAAACTCTATTTTAGTCTTTATAAAATGTTATATTTCTTTTACAGTTTCTTACAGATCCAATTTCATTTTTAAGTTGGCTTTGACATTTTTTTTTTTATTTTGATGCGTTTGTTCCCTACTTTTAATTTGAATAGCAACAACTTCGATCTCCTGAGCTGTAACGCCTGTGCGGCCTTTTTTAATTTTCAGGTCATGGTGGTGCTCGGGCTGCAGAATATGTTAAACAGAATCTCTTCAATCATTTGATCAGTCATCCAAAATTTATATCTGACACAAAATTGGCAATAGGTATTATCCCCCTTATACTGGTACTCGACCAATATCGAATCTGATGATGTAGGACAAGATATGAAAAGAGAGAAAGTATGCATCCTTGGAACCAGTAGAAATTCACAGATAAAGCATCAACCATTAATCTCAATCAATAGACAATAGTATTTAATGAAATATTAAATCCTATAAATTGGAAGATAAGTAACAATAAAATAATAAAGGAAACTACAACAAACAAGAATCTACTTTCTGACAATATTTATGCCTTAAATTATGTAACTGTAGAAGGAAACAACTAGTAATTTTACCCCATGATAAAGAATATAAAATATCACTGCTAATGGAGTTACTAATATACCAAACTGCTTTTACATCAACCTTTAAATTCTGATAGAAATACAACATAGTTATTTATTTTAAGTCTTTGCTCTTCATTATGGTTCTTTGGTGTTGAAAAAAAATACCATCCTAAAGGCTCTTCCCAATGACCTCAAGGTTAGGGTTTCAATTCTCAGCACCCCTACCTTATTAAAATATAATATAATGCAATTATAAAAAAAATTATATTCACCTCGAGTTTATAACACTAAAGAATAACAAGCCAACGGAGGAAGAGATGTCTTGGCTCCAAAATTTGAACACTTCATATTCCAAGCTCACTAGCAGTTCACACGGATATGTAAAGGTTTTAAATTCAGCTTTAGAGTCATCTGATCTTAAAAAAGTAAGCATAATGTTTGATACCACCTCAGGTTCATTCTATTGTTGTTAAGTCGCATAGTTGAGTCGAGGTCAAAAGTAGACTGATTGGACAGCTAGTCGACAAGTTGTATCACTAGTCGTTCATCATACATCAAGCTGTTCAAATTATATATCCGCAGACACCCACAACATGTAATACAAAATCCGTTTATATAATATCATGACACACTTATATACGTATAATAAGACTTAGTTATACGTTTAATCATTAATTATAATAAATGATAAGTGTAATAGTTATCAACTTATAAATATAAATTAATCAAGTATATAATAAATGATAAGTGTATATTAATTTACTATAATCTTAAGAGTACATTTATATGTATAAGATAACTAAGTATATAAGAAAAAAGGTAAGTTCATTCTTTCTCCCTCAGTATCTCTCGATTTCCCTCTCCTTTTCTATGTTTGAATATGATTTGTATTTATTTTAATTTGAAAATCTGAATATATCAAAAGAAGTAAAGAACTACCCATCAAATTGTTTGCTCGGGAAAATTCAGAATCCTTCCGTCAATTACGATTCACTGAAACTATATTAATTTTTTTTGCAAATTTTCATTATAAGATAAGTTTAAGTTGTTCTATAAGAAAATTGCATGGTTACTCAATGTGAAATAACATAGCTTATAGTTACGTTGCATATTTGTTTATTCCCATTTGCGTCTTTAGCTGTTTTATAGAAATTAAAGTGTTAATTAGCAGTTGAATTTGGTCCTTGAGTCACCATTTTCTCCTCTTCTTTATAATAGTTTGTGGTTTCTTGGTATTGCTGAGAGTTTTTTTTTGGTCACCAGAACAACAATCTTCTGAAATTTTTTATCATGTAAATGAATTTGTTCCCTAATTCACTGAGCAGTTTCAAGATTAGTATCTCTGGCACTACAATTATCTCTAGAAACAAAAGAAATGTACACTACTTCAACAAAAGTCCTAATAAAATGGAAACTAATCTTAATAAGAATCTACTTTCCCTTGATAACCCATAACCATATTCGTACAAGGAAACAACTATTAGTATTAATATGACTCTTCAACAATTCTAAATCATTTAGAATATTCTGAACTAACCTTGCTGTTTGTCTTTCATTATCCCTGTTTGCAGCGGATGCATATAGCCATACAGATTCAGAGTTTCTGAAATCGGAAAATAATCAGCACAGAGATGCTGGATCAACAGCTTCCACAGCAATACTTGTCGGGGATCGCTTGCTTGTTGCAAATGTCGGGGATTCCAGGGCTGTTATTAGTAGGGGTGGCAACGGTAAATTTTTTAAATCCGTCCTATATAGACGATGTTCTTTGCCATTGACTTATATTTTATGTGTGTGTGTGTGTGCTACTATGTTATTTATTGTTTGCTTCCAGTTAGTTCCATTCAATTTTGGCAGTAGATAAGGGTTTAACTACTTTGGCCCTCCACTTATGGGTCAAGTTGCACTTAATTACGACATTTGATTCTCCCGCTGGTAACCTGTTAGAGATAACTTTATTATAACAATTCAAATGAGTTCTTATTTGTTTGGCTCTAGTAGTATTAGTGGTACTCTATTGTTATAATGGTATTTTAGTGGAACATATTCTAGTATTTTTAGTTGAATCTTGCAATTGTATATTTTGGTGTTGGCTCCGTGAAGGGGTTAACTGCAATTATGAGCAGAAACATCATTATATATACAAGTTCCGGCTTAAAACTGAAAAAATCTTGTGAGCGGAAATGTGAAATGATATTCCTTTCAGAACTCTCCCTCTGTCCTTTCTTAACTGATTTCTATCTGTCTCTCTTCTTTTCCATGTCTCAATGGATGCTGAAGGAGCATAAAGGGACATAACTGTTCCTAACGGAAGTCTGAACGTGATTGATCTAGTTTCTACTTTATCTCTTATCTTTTTCTTTGTCCCTCCATATCTCAATGATCTGGAACTTCTCCTGAACTCTTCTGTGTCCATTATCCAATTTTTGTCTTCATATTGATTCCTCTGTAATCAAACTTACGTTTGAAGTGTGTGCTCCCCACTCAATCTTCCGATCTCTCCCCTCTCAACTCTTCCTATTTCATCAAACAATTCAATCCATTGCTGAAAATCACCATTCAGGCATGTAATGCACTAGAATCACAAGTTGAGTAGGATGCTCTGTTTGCCATCAGATTGGCTTTCGTAATTGTATTAAAAAATTGGTCTCAGTTAGTGAGGGCATGTTTGATTGGATGCTTCCTCACCCTGGTGATGGTTATGAGTTTTGTTGGAGACATCTGTAGACTTGCATGGCCAGCTGAGATAAGGAGGATTTTAAAGTTGCTTCAGCACAATTTACTGATTATTATGGATATTACAATAAAGAAAATTTGAGCACAGAAAAGAAGTTGGAAGATATTACTATACCTGATTAAAGGATGGTTTACTTCTTATGGTCAGTTGATAATGTAAATCGCTTCGGAGCCCTCTATTATCGAGAAGAAAGTGATAATAGGGGTTTGAAGACAGAAGCTAAAGGTTGGCAGAACATTGAAAGCCAGGATTTAGGCATTTAAATCATTATTGTCCTAATTTACGCAGTGCTTTTAAGTCAACCGGTAGTTGTTACTGAATGGTCACTCTTGGGATTTATCCTTGCATTTATTAGCAATTGACTGAGTAAAGAGTCTCATTTGACTTTTTCTTGCCTACTTGATCAGCTAGTGCATGATCCGAGCTAGAATCTGATGGGTAAGAAAAGGCGCAGAATCAAATATCAAAGGAAAGCAAACAATATCCTAGCCTTGGCTTGCTACTTTTTGGTGGATGTTAGTTTGCTATCCGTAGACTTGTTTTGAAGTTATTTCGATCATAACTCTTTCATATTAGGTTTTTAATAATATTAATGGTCTGTCAGGTATATGCATATATAGATAGCTAATATAACATGTTATACTTGATTTGTCGACTAAGGCTTTGTTTGGAACTTGAAAAGTTGAAGGTAAAACATGTTCACGTGTTAAATGAAATACATGAAAAGTAGAATGGAAGTAAAATATTTTCCACGAGTCTCCGAATAACGAAGGAGCTAATATTTTACTTCCTATTTTCCTTGCTATTCAAACACAAGTAGGAATTTATTTTACATTGTGTTTCATTTTACTCCTAATTTTCCGAGATCCAAACACACCCTAAAGGTCTATTAGTCGGGCGCCTAATGAATGGTAGAGGGTCAGTCCATGAACTAAATTATGGATGGATATGATGTTAGAAAATGATCCAAAACTGTGAAGACTATGACTTAGCCACCTATGTATGATAAATATGATGATGATGATGATGATGATGAACTGAAGTGAATCAAGGTTTTTGAGATGATCATGTGCGACCTTGCTTCACAAGGTTGTGTGTTCAGCATACGCAGGAACACGAATCACAAGTATGATACATCTACTATATTTGACAGTCCTATCACCTGTTGGTTGAGCCACTAAGAGATCAGAATGACGGTCATAGTGATAAATTAACATACCAGATCACAATAAAAGAAGTTGAAGAAGTTCGAATATGGGCAATCTCATAGTATATACTGGAGTATCAGCTCTACATCATCTTGTTCTGTGGTTATTTGCATTGATCGGTTAATAAATAGAAAGTTGTCTACCCAGTGCTTTTGCTATCTCAAGGCTCCGTTTGTTGGAGGGAGGGCATGGAGCTTGGGATGGAATGAAATTTGAACTACAATATAATTATTTGTTAATAATGTTCATTCCTTCCTTCAATTCCACAAGGTTAAACTTATATCTAATCCCATGAATTTCAAAATGCATGGGTCATTCCTTCTCCTTCATTAATTTTAAATATTATAATCTCCTTTTCTTCAACCTTCCTCCTCCAATCTTTCCCTTTCACTTCTTATATACTTCATATTTTTCATTCCATTCTTTCACTTATTCATTCCTCCCAACCAAATGGAGACTGTTAATATATATATTATATATATGGGTATTATTATTATTATTATATAATTAAGTATAGAGATAATGGATTCCTATTAGTATTTGGAATATAGCCTCCTTTGTGGCTATATAAAGACTCTTATATTTCATATAGATTATTAGATTTACAACCTAACATGGTATCAGAGCCCTAATTCCCCCTCTTCTCGTCTTCTCTTTCTTTTGTCCGTACAAATACATATATATAAATATATTAAACACACACATAGAGGTACAGATCTATCTCACCTCCACCATCAAAACAATCGTCAGGAGTAGCCACTCGCCGGAAAACGCACAGCCATCTGACCTCTCACGCACCCCCACGCGCTACTGCTTCCGCTGCCAGGTGCCGCGCGTGTAGGCCACGCGCCGTCGCCGGTTGAGTTTTTCCGATTTCTGATTCCAGCCGAGTGATCCTCTCCTCCCCAGGAATCCAACCGTGTGTTCGGTGTAATTTTTGGAGAAGTTTTTGTGGTTTTTGGTTCTTTTTCAAGTTTTTAGATCTGAATTTTTTTTTTTGGAAGTGGATATTTATGGTATGAAGTCTTGCTATTAATCTTGTGGTATTGGGTGGTAATTTAAGATTTTGGGTTTTGGTTTATTGTGTTCAGTGGTAGAAGATTGTTTTATCAAGTTTTTTTTTTTTTTTTTTTTTTTTTTTTTTTGGTTTTAATTATTTTTTTTATTTTTTTGTATTTTTTTTTATTTTTAATTAATTATTAAATTTATTGCTTTGTAATTCGTTAGAGATTGAATTCCTTTCTCATCGTCTCCGGTAATTAGCCGCTTAGCACACAAAATATCATTGTATATACTAGCATTATGGTTCTGATTTTCCTCTACTTTCTTTATTGATTCCTAAGATTACATTGAACCTGTTCAAAACACTTAAGATGATATATGTGGGTGCTTCCTGTAATCCTGTGTTACTGAGGGTTTTAGCTACGATAATGCTTTAGTAATTTGTATAATCTCCCCCGTCTTATCTTCAATTTTTACTTCTTGCAGCTATTGCTGTTTCTCGAGATCACAAACCAGACCAAACAGATGAACGGCAACGAATTGAAGATGCTGGAGGGTTTGTTATGTGGGCAGGTAATTACATTTTTCTTAGTTCCTCAAGTCATTAGAACTTATAATAAGCTGTCTGGAGAATAGGACTTATATATGGAAAGGTTTTTTTATTTTGTAATTTACTCCACTATGGAAGAAACTTTTGAACAGGAACTTGGAGGGTCGGAGGTGTCCTTGCTGTTTCTCGTGCATTTGGTGATAGACTTCTAAAGCAGTATGTTGTTGCTGATCCTGAAATTCAGGTCTGACTCTACACTAATTCTGATTGTTTAAATATGAAAAGTGAGAACTTACTTAGCTTAGCACATTATTCTGCTACACTTTATTTAATCAAAATTCTCTCTCTCCATTTTGGTTCACAGAGTAAAGTTCATGAAAGTGCACCTAGGGGCTCGGGGGGGGGGTGTTTACTAAAAATGATGTCCGATTTTAACTTTTACCCCGTAAACAACAGATTGCTTTCAAAGACAATCTTAATTTGTGCTATCTAGTGTGCTGCAAAGTGTTCCAAATTACTCAACAGTTATATATATATATATATATAATGCAATGCAGTAAATTAAATTGCAAAACTGAAAAGTAAAGAACACAATCGGATTTTAGTCATGTTCGACCCCTAAATCCCTAATGGTCTACATCCTGGTCCCTTACGAACGTGGTAAGAGATTGTATTATTAATCACTATATAATCCCAATTACAAAATTAATAATACAACTGATCACACTAAAGTAGCCTGTTAAATAGGCGTTTCCCTGAACTCCAGATTCTAGAACTCCCCGTTTGCTTGATCTCAGCAGTTCTCCTTGGAGATTGGCTGCAATCCTTTGAGCTCTTACTCCCTTGAAACAATCCAACAACTACACACTATTACTCACTATAATTAATATGAAAATTACAACTCAACTAAATTGACTCTCAAACAAATTATATATATAAGGATAAGTGTATAGCAGAGCTTTTGAGAGATGAAAGGATTTTTCTTTCTGGACCTGAGTTGTATTGCCGTGAGTGTGTAAATTGAATATAAAAATCAATTTATACTATTCTGATGCTAATGGCTATGGAGATTTGTTAAGCAAAGGATTGGAACGTTAAGAACCAACGTTCAAGTCCCAGTCTTTTTCTCAACAAATTCCATGGCTGAACCAAGTATACCTTAAAGAGAAATTGCCGTCGCAAAAATTAATTTTTAGAAAAAATATTTTCCTGATTTATTCAAACTGTTTTGAAAAAAAAATTGTTTCCAATATTTTAGGAAAATCAGATAAGATCTGTTATATGTATATCCCATATATATAAAATGTAGAGAGCTTACAGATAAAGGCTCCTAGAACGAATTAAACTCCTGTTTGTTAGGAGTCTCCAAAACTGCATGGACTGGACTTCTTCTCCTCTTGAAAAACTTCAGACTTCTTATTTGAATTTGAAATCGACTTGGACCCGGCCCTTGTGTTTGTGGGTTTTTGACATCCCAAAATATCTCCTAAACCAACCGAAGGAATCTGGACATGGTTGGCTCATGTATCTGGACACCTCCTCGTCGACAGTCTGCATCCCAACTGTGTCTTGTCTTGACCCTGTAAGAATAACAAAACCAAACAAAGCAACACAGTATACTATATTCTTCATCAACATCTTCACCAGGGGTTTCAGTTCATACTTCAGATTTTCAGAAAAGCTGTTAGGCACAGTCCATTCATTTTAATAATAGCAATTTTCTGTCAATTTAAGTTGGAATTTTGTTTGTCAGATCTTGATGTGGAATTTATGGTTGAAGGCAAGTAACAGAGAGCAGTGGTTCAAATAGAACAGATTTAATAATTGTCTTTTATTATTATTGTGATTATGATTACAATTATAATATTAATTGTAATCGCTCGTTAAATTATGTGTGTGGTTTTATATATAAATTGAAGGAGCGAGACACATACAGGATATGATTTGGATAACATTAATGTTTTGAAGATAGGTTCAGAATTAATTTATAATGGTCAAATAAGCGATTGACAATAATATACTATTAAATTACGAATCATACTTTCTGAAGTCACGAGGTTTATAAAGCTCTTTGTTCTAGTACAGGCAGCCCACCTAAATAATAGCAAGTCATAACTCTCATTTTATGTTGTCATGACGCTTTGGTTTCATTCTTTTATTTTTAAAGTCAATCAATTCAGTACATGCTTATTCATTTTACTTTTGATTTTGTCATATCTTGTAATAATAGTACACTATATATAGTTCACATATTTCATTAAGGGTTTGACTAGTTCTGATTGGAATATATATGTATTCTGAAAATGAATTAAATTAACTTCTAAAGTCAATTTTATCCATGTCAATCGTATTGGTAGATATGTCTCTGTTCTATATGTTGTGAACCCAACCTAAGCTTCTTTGTTATATACAGGAAGAGAAAGTTGATAGCTCACTTGAGTTTCTTATCCTTGCGAGTGATGGGCTTTGGGACGTTGTGACAAATGAGGTTCGTAAAAGATTTTATGCTCATACCTCTTTCTTCTCTTGCTGGTAGTTCTTTTTGTTAGTTTGCAACAATTGCTTTTATTGTACGGGATGCAAGTGACACAGAACCAATTGTTAAAACTTTGTCCATTCTCAGGAAGCTGTGGGTATGGTTAAGCCGATCAAGGATCCAGAGGACGCAGCAAAGAGACTAATGCAAGAAGCATATCAGAGAGGCAGTGCTGATAATATTACTATTGTTGTTGTTCGTTTCTTGGACGATCAAGCAGGATCCTCTTT
>JAUEJK010419327.1:0-14327 GCA_032274865.1 Eryngium alpinum
ATGATTTGTGTATATTATATCTTTCTTATCTTTATAATTTAACTGTGTAATGGTTTACATATTTAATCTTTCTCGATATCCATGAAAATGCTATGACAAAATCTTCTCTAAGTCACTTTTTATTTTGAACTTAATGGATCATCAGCAACGCTCTAGGGTAGAGGTTATCGCAAAGCCATTGATGCAAAAACTCTCGACGAGCCCTATTAGGTAGACTTGGAATCCGAGCACTGCTAGAATGCTCTAAGCATGAACAAGGTTTGTGTTGCAGAAATAGTCAAGACCTCCTTAGAAATTGAGATCCGGCTTTGAACTACATGGGCTCCTTAAAGTCTATTTTCACGCACTTTTCAAAGATTTCTGGTGTGATGCATCTAACGCTGCAAGCATTGCCCGCCGACTGTGGATTACCTAGTCATAAATTCACAATGTATTCAACTTCTTTATTGTCCTTGATACTTTTTGATAATTTTTTTGGTTAATCATTTAATTACAGTGTTCATTTTATATTGTCTTCTACAGCACGAGGTGTCGCCTTTAGGCGATGCCGAGAAACCTATATTTAAATGTTAGATTTATTATATGGATAAGTTTTTAAATAATAAACTTTTAACAATTTAATTATAATTCTTAATATACTTCATATCATTTTAATAGTAATTTAATTGAAATAAAATATAAAATATTTGTTGAATTTGTAGATCACTTTCAAAATGTTATTTTTTTTATTAATTAACTATTTATAATAAAATATATAATATTAAAATAATTTCAAAAGATATAATCTACACACGTATAAGTAACATGATGATCTTCTAAACGTAAAAAATATTAAAATTATCAAAATTTTGTGATCATATATCATAATTAAGTGTGTTAAAAAAATGATAAGAACTTTTTGCATAATATTAAAATAAAATTATATTCCGAATTGAGTACTATAAGTAACACTGAACCTTTATTATACAACTATAATATAATCACTCAATTATAAAAATTCTTATATTATTTAAAGTATTATTTTATGAATAACATAATTTTTAAAGAGAGAAAATTAACAAATTGAATGATCAAATTTTTATTTATTTAATTATATACTTATAATATTTAATCATTATTAATATTTACAATACGAGACGTCCTCGTTAGGCGGCGCCGAGCCATCTATCTTAATTTCTTTTGTATAGAATCAAATTTTAATAATAATGAAATTTTAATTTTAAATAATAACATTTGTTAATTATTTTGCTCAACTATTTACAATCGGTGTAAATAAATAAAGGACATTGGATTAATCTTACCATATCTTTCTATTTGAGCTTATTATACGATAAACAGGAAAATCAAATTTATTTTCTTCTCAATTTAAAATACAGTCACAAATTATTATGTGTATATATGTATGTATCTCTCTCTATATATATATATACCATCCATTTTTAAAATATTTAATTTGTGCATTCAATATCTTCTTTCTTACCTATTTTCATCTTAATAATAGATTTTTTTTAAACAAGGAAACATATTTAAACATTCTAAATTTTTCATCTACCATCATAATTGATTGAAATTTTGAATTACATTTTAATGTAATTAACAAGTATATTAATAATTTTTTATTGATCAGTTAATTAAAATGTTCATTTTATAATATCTTTTATAGCACGAGGCGTCGTCTTGTTATCTTTAAATGTTAAATTTATTATATGGATAAATTTTTTAATGATAAACTTTTAACAATTTAATTGTAATTCTTAATATATTTTATATCTTTTCAATAATAATTAAACTGAAATGAAATATAAATTATTTGTTGAATTTGTAGATCGCTTTCAAAATGTTATAATTTTTCATTAGTTATCGATTTGTAATAAAATATTTAATATTAAAATAATTTAAATAAATATAATCTATACACACATAAGCAACTTGGTAATCTTCTAAACGTAAAAAATATTCAAATTATCAAAATTTTATGATCATGTATCATAATTAAGTGTGTAAAAAATAGAAACAAATGATAAGATGTTTATGCACAACATTAAAATAAATTTATATTCTATATTGAGTACTATAAGTTACAATAAACTTTATTATTATACAACTATAATACGATCACTCAATTATAAATTTTTTTATATTATTTAACGTATCATTTTATGAACAACATAAATTTTAAAGGGAGATAAAATTTAACAAATAGAATGATCAAATTTTTATTCTTTTATTTTTTTAAATATATACTTATAATATTTAAATGTTATTGATATTTACAATATACGGGCTCGCCGCTAGGCTGCACCGAGCCATGTATCTTAATTTTTTTTGTGTGAAATTAATTTTTAATAATAATTAAATTTTTGTTTCAAATAATAACATTTTTTTAATTCTTTTGCTCAACTATTCATAATATGTATAAATAAATAAGGAAAATTGGATTAATCTTACCACATCTCTCTATTTGAGCTTATTATTCGATACACAAGACAAGCAAACTTATTTTATTCTCAATTTAAAATACAGTCACAATTATTATATATATGTGTGTGTGTATATATATATATACATGTTAATATATCATTCACTTTTAAAATATTTAATTCATGTATTCAATATCTTCTTTATTAACTATTTTGATCTTCAAAATAGATTCTTTTTTCATAAATTAAGCAAACATATTTGAAATTTTAAAATTCTTCATCTTGTATCTTAATTGATAGAAAATTTAGAATGACAGTTTAATATAATTATCAAATATATTGATAACTTTTGATAAATCACTTAACTTCAATGTTCATTTTATATTATCTTTTACAACACGAGGCGTCGCCTTTAGGCGGCGTCAAGAAACCTATCTTTAAATGTTAAAATTACTATATGGATATGTTTTTAAATAATAAATTTTTAACAATTTAGTTGTAATTCTTAATATATTTCAAATCTTTTTAATAATAACTCAATTGAAATGAAATATAAAATATTTATTGAATTTGTAGACCGCTTTCAAAATATTATATTTTTTTATTAATTATCCATTTATAATAATATATATCATATTAAAATAATTTCAATAGATGCAGTCTATACACACATAAGCAACTTGGTGATCATGTAAACGTAAAAAAATATTCAAATTATCAAAATTTTGTGATCATGTATCATAATCAAGTGTGTAATAAATAGAAAAAAAAAATTATAAGAACTTTTTGCACAACATTAAAATAAATTTATATTCCAAATTGAGTACTATAAGTAACAATGAACCTTTATTATTATACAACTATAATATGATCACTCAATTATAAAAATCTTATATTATTTATAGTATCATTTTATGAACAACATAATTTTTAAACGGAGAGAAAATTTGACAAATAGAATGATCATTTCATACGAAGCGTCGCCGAGCCATATATCTTTTTTTATGGATTCAATTTTTAATAATAATAAAATTCTAAAAAACTTAATTTTAAATAATAACATTTGTTAATTATTTTGCTCAACTATTAACAATCGATATAAATAAATAAGGACAATTGGATTAATCTTATCATATCTTTCTATGGGGTTGGATCCATGACCGTAGTTGGCTTTAAAAAAAATTAGAGCCAACTGAATCCTTACCGTTGATTTAAATAATCAACGGCTAGGATATTTTTTTTACTTATACCATCCGCCAAAACTTGTAACGGATGAGGATAGAATACTACAACAAGTCCGTGCATAATTTTAACGGATGAAATTTTAAAAAATAGTTATTATTATTTTAATAAAACATCGAAATAGACCAGACTGCCCGTATTTAAAAACTTCCATCCATGCTGGACAACTTCCAACGGATGGAAAGATAAAAACTAGGTTTTGTTTGAAAAAACTGCAGACAGTTTGCTGTGGAAAATTTGGGCGAGAAGAGGCGATTTTGGCTGCCGACTGTGCTGGTTTTTACTGTAGATTTTGTCGGTTTTGGCTATGGATGACAAAAATAATGTAAGTATACACATTAATACTGCAATTTTGTTGTTATTTATGCATTATTTTGTGTTCTTGGTTGGTTAAATATTATTTGTAGAAATTGGAACTATGAACTTGTTTATGGAATGAGGACTTGTTAGTTTCATGTTAGGGGCAGTGTAAGTGATGAAAACTGGTATTATGTAATTTGATTATTATATGAAGATTTGATTGATTTACTTTGGTAATTAAATTTGTTTAAATTGGTTTGTTTAATTTTTGAATGTAATTAAATCAATTTATGCTTATGTTAGGTTAAAGTTAATGGTTACAATGTTTGTGACTGATTTGAATTTGCATAGTTTGTAAAACAAATGTATGTTAGGTTGTTTAAATTTTGTTTATAAAATCTTGAAGTTAAAGATTTTAGTGTTATTGAGTTATTTGAAATTGCATAACTTTTAAACAAAATTTGTGTTAGTTAAAATTTGTTACATATGTTTGCTTGAGTAATACATATTTAATAATATGTGTGAATTTTTTGTTTATATTGTGTACAAACCATTTCAAATAGAAGAAGGGCCGGAAGATCCTAGTTTGCTTGTTGATTATAGGGATCATGTGGCTCATGACTTGTGGAACGGGCATGATCGGGAAGTGATAAGCACTATATGTCATACGAATTTAATAATGGATTGAGTTTTGCTTCCGGAACAATAGCAGTTATTAGAGTATTGGGGGTTTGGCGTGTTTGCTAACCAAGCTTCGATTCTCCATACGGATGTCGGCCTAGTTAGTGCAGTTGTGAAACGATGGAGGTGGGAGACTAAGCAGTTGTGGAACGATGGAGGTGGGAGACTAACTCCTTTCACTTTACTTATGGTGAGATGACTATTACACTGGAGGACGTTGCTTTCATTCTACATCTTCCTATCTTAGGACGTGCAGTGACTGACGAAAGTATAGAGGCTCCAAAAAATTATTGGGTTAATAGCTGGTTTGGTCCGCTTACGGAAGTGGATGTGATAGAGGGGTATAGAAAAGGAGGTAGAGGAATAAAGTTAAAGTGGCTCCATGAGATGTATTGCCGAGTTCCAGATGATGATCATTCGGACGAGACTATATTGCTTCACACGAGAGACTATGTTCTATATTTATTTGGGGCAGTTCTATTTCCAAACAAGAGCGGTGATATGGTCCACCCGCGCTACATGAAGTTTTTGAGGCGGTCAAGCAAGGGTTCTAGATATGCATTGGGAGTGTCAGTTATTGGATATTTATATCGGGGCCTTACTAATGCTGATAAGGCGAAAACTCCAAATATTGCTGGTACGTGAATAATTATATTTTAATTGTAGTCAAGTAAAAATTATTTTGTGTCGCTATTCTGAATTATTTTATATCGGAGTACTTATATTTATATTTCTTGTGTAGGGTGCCTTCCTTTACTGCTTGTGTGGTTGTATGAGAGGATACTTGTTGGGCGACCTATACCAGCCGCTTACACGGAGACCATGTTTCCAAGGGCTACCGAGTAGGCGTACAACTCTCATCAGATGAAGGGTCCTAGGTTGAAAAATCCACATCACAACCTGAAATTCTATCATGGCGAGTTGGATGCGATGCCTGAGAGCGTTGTGACTTGGCGTCCGTATATATTATGGGATTATGCTAGGGATGAGGATGATTATGCAGATTGGGATTGTGGAAGCAATCATGGCGGGTTGCTGCATGGTGCCATTTATGCATTTTGATGAGATTGAGTTACACCTCCCCGATAGAGTGGCGCGGCAGTTTGCGGATGTGCGTCACATTCCTCAAGGTCCAATTAATATGAAGGCAATATGGGTGGCTAGGGGTGGGAGATTTGTTACGGACGACCACCAATGGAAGTGGCCATCCATTATCCTAAAGTGGAACGCATTCTCGGAAGCTTTCACTAATTTTATGGTGGATGATGAGAAATCTACTTGCACTCATGAGGAATACATGGCTTGGTATATACGTGTTTCTAAAATCCAGATTCACCGTCCAAAACAAACGGAAAGTGTTGATTAAGAGCCTCGTTCCTTATTCAACAATATGAAAGCTATGAAAGTGGTAAGATAAATTATATTTCCAATTTAAAATATTAAATATCGTATTTGTAGTTAGTATAATATGAGTGATGACATATTCATTTTGTTTAATTGTAAATGGACAAGGCTATGTATATATTTGAGACATTGGATAAGGAGGATGTCCCATCTATATTTTATGAGGCTCTTCCAGAGTTCTTGATAGCCTATGATGAGGTGATGACGGAATTGAGGGGTCTGAGCCACAACAGGTATAAAATTGAAAGTATTGAGGCTAGTGGTGGTAGACAGACTGCAGATGTGTTTGATATGACCCAAGGTCATCCACAATACGTGCCAAGTCAATTATCGGAGAGTAGTCACAGTCCGGGAGAGACGCTTGTATATGGTAGATGACTGGATAAACTACCGATACGTAGGCTTGTTGATACCCGTAGAGGTTCATTTACGAAGTTATTGAATGATAGAAAGCGCAAATTCTTGGATGATAATTGGTGGGGAAAAGTGAGCTAAATTCGATATTATTTTCCTTGTGTTCATCGTAGAGAATTTTACTCTTTGTCTGGGAGCGTGACTATGGGTTTGAAGCCGAGTTTGTGGATTGGCCCTTTAGTGATAGATGCATATATGTGTCTTTTGAGGGAAATGGAGGAGTCGATAGCGAGGGATAAAGCTATATTTGTTCTTACTTTCTACTTTTTGCCTACTTACTTCGTAGGAGTTGCCCGAAACCATATTTATGCAGAGGGAAAGCTGGCAATATCGTCTAGGAAGAAGATGTTTGAAGGATATATAGATGTCGGTGTTGGAAAACCTCTTAAGGAAGCAGGTTACATCTTCATACCTGCACATGTCCTTACTAATCATTGGGTCTTATTTGTATTCTCGGTCACTATGTGGAATTTCATGTTGATTGACTCGTATCATGATAACCTACCAACGGGAAAGTTGCGAGCTGATTATGAGAATGAATTTCTCATAATGGTAAGTTAAATTTCAGTTTTATTAAGTTTTGTGTATATGTTCTTGTTGTTGTAGTTGAATTAATATATTGGATACATATGTCGTTAATAATTGTAAGAAAGAGTTGTTCCGGAGATGATTAAGGCAGTTGCTCCACATCATTTCCGTAATTACACCCCGGATGCTCTTGTACTTGAAAGCCGGCCAAAGCAATACAATGGAGATAATTGTGGGATATATATGATGAAATATATGGATGCTGTGTGTTATGGCATGAATATACAAGAAACGGAATGGAGTGAGGAAGATGCGGTGAACTTTCGCTATCGATTCGCCAATGAGTTAATGTGTGGTTGGGCTCGTAGAATTCTGAATCTTGTAGTGGAGACTCGTATTCGTTCGCTCTAGTTTGTTTTTAGTTAAAACTTGTATTTGTTATCGAACTTGTAATGGATAATGACTAGTTTTTCTTATCGAACTTGTAAGGGATAATGAGTTAGCTTAGTTATGTAGTATTGTGTATTTGATTTGTTATCGAACTTTCGCTTATGTTGTATTGTGTATTTGATTTTTAAGATCGGCTGCGTAGCTTGGATATGTAGTGTTGATGTGATTAGAATAGACTCGTATTACGTTATATTGCTTAAGTTTGGACTGGTATTGGATATTGACATGTTTTGTGGTATTTGCTCTATTTTGAGCTATTTGTGGGAAATCCCTGTAGTCCATCCACTAGAAATTGTAACGGATGGGCTTGCGTTACAATTTCTAGCGCATGATGTTAGCGCATATGTACAAACTGTATACCCCATATTATTGATTCATTCCCCAGCTTAGCTGGCTTACCATACACATTCACATATAACAGGTCTAGGGTTCGAGCCACGCCCAACATATTTTATTTTAAAGTTTTTTCCCAACTATGCGCTACAAGTTCTAGCCATGGTGTAACTGTATATGTAAAAACTATATACATCGTGTTACTGATTCATTCGCCAGCTTAGCTGGCTTACCAAACACATTCTTATACAAAAGGTTTAGGGTTCGAGCCACTCCCAACACATGTTTTTTAATGTTATTTTCCAACCATGCGCTAGAAGTTCTAACATATTTTTTTAAAGTTATTTCCCAACCATGCGCTAGAAGTTCTAACGCACGGTGATTGATTTGGTGGCGTCACGTGTGCGCATTTGGCACGCATGGTGATGATTAGGCTCTGCCACGTGTGCGCATTTGGCTCTGCCACGTCATATATCCGTTAGTAATTACTTGGCATGGTATTTTTTTTTAATTTTGCACTAAAAATAGACGTTGGTAATATTATTTCATGTACAATTTTTGGCAACATGAGTAAATTCCACATTCCTTTTCAATCCGTACGCTTGGATAAAAAAAATTAAGTACCAATTATATAGTTTAAGTATATACGCACTCGTTCTATAAATAAGGACTTGTTATATATACAAAGCAACGTGTTGCAAACATAGTCGTAATTTTTTTTTTGTTATCACTTATAACATTGAGGAACACCCATGAAGTAGAAAGTATTGACAATATGGATGTAGTTAGCGTGACATGGATTTATTTTCTCTTACTTTTGTTTAGACTTAAGAAAAAATCATATCTCACACGATATAAACCGTAATAACTTTCCATTTGAAATAACGATCATTTTTAGTACTCTAGAATGTATATGATTTTTTTTCATGATTTTTGAAAAATAGTAATTTTTGAAGTTTATGTTTGGAACCCCATTTAGGGTGGGTAAATGCGTTGTACTAAATATGCGATCCAAATTTTTTAGTTTCTATTTTTTTTATCATGCAATAAACAATAAATTTAATGTCATAAACAAAAGTTGAAGTTGAAAAATGAATAATGGATAAAGAGTTATGAATTTTAAAATTTTAAAATTTCTGTTCAAATAGAGCTTCTATATAATTTGTAAACAAGTTACTATCGATTCATTCCATAGCTTAGCTAGCTAACTATACACGTTCCCATACAACAGGTCAAGGGTTCAACTCACACCCAACCTAATTATTTTTAGAACTTTTTTCAACCATGGGCTAGACGCATGCTAAGTGAGCATGCGTTAGAACTTCTAGCGCATGAACTCCAGAGATTTTTCAAAATCTGACAAAAAAAAAAACTAACTTTCCTATTTTCACTACCCTTTCAAAAAAAAATTTAACAACATCCAAAACATTAATTATGCACTACAAAACTACCAATTACATATTCATTCTCAAATAAACATTTATAATTACAACAATTATTTTTCTTAAATATAATTTACACTTAATTTAATTTGAAAATACGACTAATACATTAGTAAAACTAGTTTCGGCTTCCATCCACTTCTGTTCCTAATTATATACGCAAACGTTGTATAAAATAATTACAGTACCTACTACAAGAGTCTTCTTTATACGTGTATACCAATCTCTCTTCCAAACGGGACGATCATCAACAATTACCACCAAGATTCCATGACCACTCTCGTCATTAATTTTAAATTGCCACGAAACGCGGTGATCTTCATATGCTTTGGTAACTTTTTGATCCATTTTATAATTTCATACAAATACTTCATCCGATAATAAATTCCATGTGGGTAAGAAGGTTACTTTGAGAAAGATTCCGAATCGATTCAATTGTTAGAAAAATAATAGGCTTAATATTAAGGAACTCTCGTGGTCCAACCTTGTGCACCCACATGTATGAGTCCTCTTCAGAAAAACCACTATCCATATATAACTTTGCATCTTGCCAAGCCTTACTTTGAAAATTTAAATTTTGTTTCCTAATTTGACTAATAGAGACACGTATATCGGGCCAATCTTTATCACAATTATCGGGATCATCGGAAGGAGACACATGTGGATGAGACAAGTATTCATTAAATGGTTCATTTTGGTACCCCGAGTTAACCTCTTCCGAAGTATTATAGTGGTGCTCCGAAAATACCGTCCATTCACTTATATTCTTATTCTTCCACTCTTCTACCTCTATAACAATGTATCTCTCTATATTTGAAGTAGTAATTGAGTCAATATTACTTACGTTGACATCTTCATCTTCAAAGCAAGACACACTTACGTGACTTACGGAATCCTCACTTTCATCCGACATTTTCCTATATAGATCATTACAACAAAATAATTCAAATAATCAACATGACAAGTAAAATATATGACAACTAAATGGCAAACTAAAATATTACAACATGAGATACGTTAATGTCAAAATAACCATTCTACAACATGAGTACATATTACATTTTTGGCATTACTCAAACAACAATTTCATAAATTCTTCAATGTAAATCAAATGGGCAACATGAGTACATATTACATTTTTATTTTGTAATGTAAACAAAACATTGCAAGTAGTACACTATATGTAAAATAAGATATTCATCTCAACAGGCAAGTTCTCTTGTCGTGATCCCATGTATTCTTGCAAATAGAACACTTCTTTCCGTGTGGTTGCTCAATTGGACTCTTGAACCTTTCTCCTTTTTTCGGCCCTTTGTTTTTGAAACAATCGGATCAAGTACAATATCAGGAATGTCTTCATCTTCATTATTGTTCCCAATAAAAGTCTCATTTGTTTCACCTTCTTCATTATCAAACGAGGGCATTTCATCAAAATGAAGCTTGTCTAACACCATTGTCTCCCGCTCATACACATCTTTAGCATAGTTGTATCGAGCCATCAAAGACATTCCAATTTCATAAAATTTTCACATGCGAGAAAAAAGGTCATTGTACCTAACAGTCGGATTCTCCTCTAAGTTTGATATTTCAACCCTTTCACCATACAAAGATACATTACCTCTGTTTTCATTACGTAACCAGCGGTGACATATCAATTGTTCGGGAATATTAGTCTCAGCAGTTTGGCGCTGATTCAAGTATCTAATTAGGTGACAACAAATTGTGTCTGCATTCTCAAACTGACGGCAATAGCAATAAGTAACACCCCTAGCATAGTCCTGTTCCAGTCGATAATAAATTATTCTATCCGGTGCAACAGTAGCTCTAAACACATCAAACATTATAACATCACCACTGCTAATCTCAGGGCATATAACAACTGCTAATCCCTTAGCTCTACGTTGCTCTACATGGAAATGCCTAAACATCTCTTTCGTATATATACTAGCTGCATGTATCTCCAACGTGCCAGCAAATTGCAACGCTCTATCTCTATTTACAATAACATAATCACTCTTCTTCTCCCTAATAAATTGCCTATCCAAAGCTCTTTGTGGCTTCTCTACAAACTCTCGTATACCCGTTGACGAACCAACGACCAAATCAAAAAATGAATTCATGCCCTCACTATGCGATGTTGTCGTCATACCACAAGAAAATATAGTTCAGGTATATGCCCGAACCCATTTCTCCCTAACTTCGTAGATGCCCTTTAACCAATTATTCTCATGCAACTCATAAGTTACCCCAACCACTTTCAAATTCTTCGGGGATAAGAGCATTGTAAATGCAATAATTAAAATCAACTTTCAAAGTATCAGTGTATTTTGAGTATAAACTCCCTAGCCGCTCAGGCAACTTTTGGCTAATATGCCATGTACATAACAAGTGTCTACTTCTAGTTAAAACAGTGGCAATAGCATTACCCATGGCTAAATCTTGATATATTATTATACACACTTGTTGTTTATCTTTTACAGCCTCTAACCACATTGTAAGGACCCATTCAAAAACTTGATTCAGTTTCATCCCTATTTAGGGAAAATCCAAAAAGAATAGACTGATAATGGTGGTTCACACCCGTAAATGGCACAAATGGCATGGAAACCTATTACTGCGGTACATGGTATCAAATGTCAAAACATCTCCAAACCCTTCATACGAAGTAAGACATCTAGGATCCGCCCAAACTATACATTGTAGCTAACCATCATTATCTACTTTAACCTTATAAAAGAAGTTCTCAACTGACTCCGCATCTAACTTCCTCAACAAATCAATCCCATCTTGTGCATCATTAATAAACACATCATTTTTTTATGTTCCCATAAAATATTTTTAACATTCACGTAATCAAAGCCAAGTCGCTCATAACCCCCACTACAAGTACTTAGAAGATTGTAAAAGGCGATAGGGCCTATGCCAGAATCATAGTGCGAGAAAATTAACTCATTTGCAGCCGCTGACACATTCTTCTCTCGTTGCATAAAATGAGTCTTACTTGGACTAACCATTTCATGGTTATGTTCAAGTTGAAGAGAACTAATCTCCCACTCATTGGTTTTCACCTTATGAACCACGTACATTTTGCCCCACACCCTATTTGGCCAATTAAGTCTCGATGTCTAACCCGTTTTTTTAACACACCGTCTTCGCCTACTAACATGGGTTTAGCAACCGATTCTCTATCCTTCATACAACCAAATCACTTCAAAGGCGTCCAAAAACACTCTCAAAACCAAGATTTGCGGCTGCTGCAACTGCTGGGAAAAGAGGGAGGTTTTTAGGTCAAATAATGCCCGTCATGCGTTGAAAGTTCTAACAGATGTTTAAGTTTTCGTTAGAAATTCTAGCGGATGACTTACCATCCGTTGTAATTTCTAGCGCATGAACGGAAAATTTTTACCCAAACTTCCGACGTCGTTGCACCGGTAAACACATGCGTTGAAAGAGTTAACGTCATGCGTTAGAATTTCTAACGCATGAGCTAAATATCAGCCACTGATAATTCTTATCAACGACAATGATTAAGTTGGCCACAAAAACATCCATAGCCACCTTTGGTTGTGGATCTTTCCCCATATTTGATATAAGCTCATATATTTACTTTCTTCCTACACGATTATTCCTTCTATATCACAATCTCTCTTAACCAATTAACCCCGGAGATGGAGATTGAGATGGAGACGAGCCAAAATTACAACCCTGATGTCGTGGTTAGTTTTCTTCTTTGCTTTCTTTCATCATTCTTTGTTATGAAATTTTAGAATCAGAAATCATAACTATAATGATTTAAACTGTTAATGTTTGTTAATCGACTTTGTTGTTAGTTTGTCTTTCGATTATAACTGAAAAGATTTATTAGCTTATGCTTTATGGTTGAAGTTGTTGGATTTATCTCTTTTGTTTGAAATTTTAGAATCATGAAGTAATAATCATTTAAATTAAGCCTAAATATTTTATATTGGGTTTATATATTTAAAAGTAAGCCAAATGTGAATACTAATCCAAGTTAATAATAGAATTATGTATTACTAACTTAAAAGTTAATAATTAAGTATTCTAATTTGACTTGGTTTAGGATTCCCCAATTATTTAACCTAGGTATATACATACATATTGAATGTGACATTGTGTGAAGAATACTCATAACTTCTTCTCTACACATCAGTTTTCAGATCCGAAAATTGTTGTGTGCTCAGAATTAAATCCTCTATATTTTCCGACTGCTATTTCCGATTTATGGTGAACTGAGTGTGAGTCCGCCGTCTGGATTTTTGGTTCGTGCTAGGATTCTGAAGTGTTGTTTTATCCTAGGAAAGATTTCATAAGTTACCGTCATGACATAGCGGGGCGAATATTTCTTCAGGAATAGCCTACAGATCTCGGTGTGTATGCGACTCAGCAAGAAGCTTTTCTGGTACTGTTTTGCTGTTATTTGTTGGGCGTGCTAAGGTACACAACTGTTTCCTTTCCTTGATATAATCGGTTTACCTGCTGTGATATTAAGTCTTGCCTGGATCTGTTATTATGATTTTAATTAAATATCTGTTAAACTGCTAGTAAACTGCTCATGCTTATGTGTTTAATTTCCCGCGATTGGGACTGGTTTTTAATAACTATGACTTGACATCTAGTTGTGTGAAGTTTTTTCAACAATCTTGAAGAAATATTTGTTTGTTTACTGTTTAACAGATTTTAATTGATAAGAATAATGTCTGCGACAACTGAAATTTCTAAGACCTCTGGAACGAAAAAGGTCATTAACTGGGCCACGTACAAATTTCTAAAAGCTGTTGATTTTTCTGGATTCCGGAGAAATTCAGTGGTGGTTCTGGTTTTGCCCAATGGCAGAAACAGATGAAATTTTGGTTAAATGTTAAGGGTCTGTGGACCATAATTGAATATGAACCTGCTGTGCTCGATGATACTTGGTTGTCCCTAAACAATAAGTTAAGATTGATTGTAGAAGGGGGGGTTGAATACAATCAATTAGATTTTTGACTATCTTTGAACTTAAAAAAAATCTAATTGTATTCAAACTGTATATCAATGAAAACCAGAAGACAAAAGACAATATATCAAAAGAATAATTGTATTGATTCTTTTGAAT
>JAUEJK010419426.1:0-14327 GCA_032274865.1 Eryngium alpinum
CCACCCTCAGGTCCTTTTTTCTCATATATATATATATATATATATATATATATATATATATATATATTTATCTTATTCGATAAAACTTGTACTTCGCTTTGCGCCTTGCGCCTTGCGCTTAAGCTATATAATGCATCTTGCACTTAGCATGTGGTTGTTGTCTTTAATAACACTATCCAGCATCACCATTTCTAGAAATAGCAACTTGAATATGCATTATGTCCGACACTTGGCATCGCGTTGTGTTTGACACTTAGCATCTGAGTCTGAGCAACTAGTAACACCACCACTAGAAACACTAATTTAATCTTTTAAAACTCAAAATTATTCTCTTTTTTTTGCTTGTAGGTGAATCAATCAAATTCCAAAAAATATGCCCAAATCTTGAAACCTACTTTAGCATCTTCTTCTCAACTTTACACTTCACTTCATGCGTGTTCTGGGGTTTTGAATAATTATTTTTTGTCAATATTTAGGATGGAACAGAGGTGATTGTTACGATTCCCATGTTAATTGGTCAAATTAAATTGTATGGAGTAGTTGAAACTTCACTAGGTACGTCACATCTATTAGTCCCAAAACCTAGCTCGGTTGGTGCGCTAGCTAGAAGATTGGGAGAAATATTTGTTTATTTATTATAGAAACTATCAGGGGTACGAATTCAATGGGACATACTCTTACTTTTTTTTTGAGTTTTAGTCAATGGTGGAGAGAGATGAGGTCTAGGAATATTATTTAGTATATGGAATGTCATTTTTTATTTTATTATTATTTTTGCTAGTACACAGAGATTGATTGCTGAAAGACCAAGACTAATGAGGTGCTTTGGGACAATTATTTCACTTGTGGTGTTTTGGATCACTTCATATGAAATTATGGTATTTTGCAAATTTTACCTTCAATTTCCCACGGAGGAGGTCAGGCAAGTCAGGAGATTTGATCAAGTTGTTGTCAATGCCAACACTTTGTTACTACATAAAGAACTTCTTGACCAATTAGGTTATAATATGATTGCAAGGTCACGGACTGCTATGATCCAGGATTTTTTAGCTGGGGTTCCCTAGTTCTTATCATTGCGGAAGGAAATTCACAACTTTTGTAGTTACTCATATTATCTTGAGGTAATTCCTAGTAACATAAGTTTGTTGTACAAATGTAATAGTAGTCGCCTATGTTACTTTAACTCTTATTTTGGTTTTCGTACCGACATGACATGACATTATACCGTGCAGATCTTATTAACGGGAGTTGACTCCTTGACCAACTCAAAAATTACTAAGGATAAATTATTTTATATCATTTTAATGAAAATTCTAAAAAACTAGTATTAGTGGTATATTTATAAAAGGATTAATAAACAAAATCATCAATAATATGCAAAGTTCTTTACAAAATCCTTTTTAATTTGAGTTGTTTATTTTTGTTATAATAAATTTGAAAACTATGTTGCATCCCCATATACGTGTATAAAATATGGACATGATCCCCATTTGTTAATTATTAGATATTTCGACTCCAACACTTGGATATGGTGTGTGACACTCTAGTAACTAATGCAGTCACTATGCATCACGTATGTTGCAGCAGTATTGGGATTTAAATTTGTTCAAGAAAACTATGTGTCGTTCCTTAATACTATATCTGAACTGCACGAATAAAATATCAAAGTTCTTTTTTAGAAAATTTAGGGCCTACCTTAAATAACCCTCAATTAGTATGTTTCTCTCGTATATTCAAATTCATTAGACAACCCCCGGGACATGCTTTAGTTGCATGTAAATTATTTGTGCCGTAGTGTGTAGTACAACCAAAACATACTCCATTGCATTATTTTACTTTTATATTCTTCCTTTCACATTAAAGCTGACATAAAAGAGGGAGGCAAGACATACAAAAGAGTGTGGGCATATAGCGAAAAAATGAAAAGTATCTTAACGTGTGAATTTGTTTACCTAGTTACATTACTAGTTTTTGCATAATGTGGAATATTTTTGTCAAGCTGGATTGTAATGGGATTTTTTTTTAATCAATCATTACTTGTGGCTAATTTGTGGTTTATCATTATTTGGCTGAACTGCTTAATCAATTGTGCCAGATTGTGTCATAATTGTTTTTATGTATAATTGCATATGTTGGTGTAAAGCCTTGTGATAATCGTGTTATAATGAGGACGAGGTCACAAGGTAGAGATCAACGCCTTAGGAGTTTGAATCTCTAGTAAATGTACATCTGAGATCAACGTTTTTTTACAACCATGTAAAAGAATCATTTTAGTCCCCTATGCGACTACAAAATATAGGGGGCTAATGTCGGGGTGGAGGGAGGCGGGGTTGGGGTTGGGGTTGGATAACTTTTTAAGATGGCCTATTTAAAAAAATGAAAAGCTAAGCACCCAAAACCCCAATGTGCGACACATCCATACACTTAAAAGTTAATACCAAATGAAGGCCTAAGAAACGGCCACAAGTGTAGAAATGCACCCTAACGAGCAGCCTCACCAGCTTGGTACACATTTATTCAAACTAAATGAGCCCCTGCAGGATCATACTCGGGGTGTATCCTTTACAAATGATTTTCCTATCTTCTGGAAAACTATAATCATCTGCTTCACTTGATGATCGACTCAGGTGACAAGTTGGTCTTCCAATAGGGGTCAGTGTGCAATATCATTTGATTTACACACCAATCCTTCTGATGGCTCAAGCCAATTGTCTTGTCTTCATAGCTTGAGACAACCCTCTTAGGTCTGATTTGCATGTAACTGATGATGATGATGTCCATAGTTAAGCATTCTAAATAAGAGTTCATACTTATATAGATTATAAGAACTCATTTTGAATAAAGACCTTGTAAACTCAATAGTATACAAGTGTAAAGTTGTAATTAGAATGCTAGAATAAAGTGTTTTTGAGTTATGGGTGAAGAAATCTACATGAAAGATTTGTTTGGAAGCTCTCAACAACATCAGGGGAGAAAGATCAAAAGTTTGAAGATCATACGGGGATAGTATGATTTATCCCCGGACGGGAATAGTTCATCAGAGGCCAAAGTCTACCATACGGGGATTGAAGCCACACTTCAGGGGAAGAAAGCTAGTTCAAGAAAAAGAGCAGTTTGTCTTCTTTCTTGGAAAGGAAGCCTCAATTCTATTACTAGAGTGCTAGAATTTGGAGGAAAACCTGTTGTCCAGAGTAAACGTGGCAAAGGATTGTTTAGCCAAAGATGGAATGAAAGTTAGGAGTGCAGTATGTCAACATCCAAGTGGTCCACACCATCCGGGGATATCAAAAGTGGTCCACACCATGAGGGGATAACTGCAGCTACCTTTTGTTTCCTATAAATAGTCTTTTTGTACTCTTTACTTCTTATCGTTTTGCATCTTTGTATTCAGAGAACATTCAGAAGGTTGTAGCTCTTAGTTTGTTGAGAGATTTTGATTACTTAGTAAGTTAGTACGCTTTGATTTGTATAAGATTAGAGAGGTTTGTGAAGCTTGCTTTGTAATTGTTGAAGCTGCATAGGTTTCCAGAGTTGTAGCTGAGAAAGCACCTTTACTTTTCTCAGAAAACTTTCAAAATTTTAATGCCAATTAAGCTTTGATAATTTATTTGTTGATTTACTTTGACTGCTTATTTCAAACCTTCATAGTTGTAGCCTTGAATTGTTTGTGATTTTGTAAAGTAAAAAATCATAAAATGTTTTTAAGTTTTGTATTCACTCCCCCTCTACAAAACTTTTCTATCTTATTGTGTTTAGCAATTGGTATCAGTGCAGGAAGCTGAAGTAAAAGCTTAAAGATCCAGTCATGTCTGCTAACACAAATAAGGTTCCATTTCCGGAGAAAGGGAAGTATTTCTTCTGGAAATAGAGAATGCTTATTCATCTTCAATCTATTGATGATGATTATCTTCACTATCTGGAAAATGGTCCAGAAATTCTTAAAAAGCTTGTTCTGGAACAAGTTGTTGATGGAAGGACCATTCCTCAACATTCGGCTGTGAAATCCAAGGATGAATTTACTAATGAAGAAAAGAAGAAATTGAGGAAGGATAAGAAGATAATAGCCATTCTTTAAAATGGTTTAGATGACGATATGGTTAATAATGTTTTGAATCTCAAAACTGCAAAGAAGGTATAGGACACTATTAAAGTTATATGTGATGGCACTGCTGCAGTTAGAGAGAATAAGCTTCAAATGCTTATTCAAAGCTATGAATGGTTTCTGTACAAACCTGGTGAAACTCTCAGGGATGTCTTCAACAGATTCAATAGACTTATTAATGATTCGAAGGCTCATGGAATAGAGTATGAGAGAAAGGATATCAACAACAAGTTTATGAGCGCCTTGCCACAAAATTGGGAGTCTAAGATTTTGGCTATAAGGGAAGCTAGAGATTTGAAGACAATGACTCTAGTGGACTTGTTTGGAAACCCTTCAAACTCATGAGATGGAGATAAAGCAGAAGCAAGAGATGATGAGTGACACAAAGAAGATTAACTCTGTAACTCTCATGGCACAAAGGAAATACAAGCCTAATTTTGAGCCAAGCAGTTTGATGAAGAATGATGCTATTGATGAAAGTGAAGATAAGTTAGGGGATGAAGAAACTGGAGGCAAAAATGAAGAGTGCTATACAGTTGAACAGTTGGACAAATTGGATGACAAATCTGTAGCTTACTTGGCTAAAAGATTCTCTAGATTGAAGTTCAAAAAGGCAACTGGACCAAGGAAGCCATTTGTGAAGAATGGAAGTGATTAGAAGTATATGGTTGACAAATCAAAAATCAAATGCTACAAGTGTAATGTTCTGGGGCATTTTGCCAATGAATGTAGATCAAAGGATGTCAGCAAAAGCAAGGCCAAAGGAAGATGAAGCTTCTTATTACAAGAAAAAGTAATTTGATATCTTGAATGCTAAGAGGAAGGGAAAAACACTGATTGCTGAAGGGAAGGACTGGATTGAAAGTGATGATGAAGAAGATGGCAAAGTTGAATACAATAATCTTGCAATGATGGCCATTGAATCCAGTGAAAAAAGAAAAAAAACAAGGTACAATTTGATATTTCCTCTGATATGTATAAACCTGACTGTTTAATTACTATTAAGGAAATGTTAAGTGAGATAAATGATCTTTATAAAACCTTATAGAGTGCTTTAGCTGAAACAGAAATGATACAACAAGTGAACAATGATTTGATTGGAATTAACAACATACTAGAAAAGAAACTCTCCAGTTATTCTGATCTAGAGGAGGAATTAATCTTGATCAAGAATAAACTAGAATGTTCTGAGAAGAGAGAAAATTGGTACAAAATTCAATATGAAAAAGAAAATTAAATTACCAATGATTGGCTCAACTCCTCTAGAACAGTTGTTAATCAAAGTAAAAGTCTAATCAGAGAAAAGTGCAATGGAATTGGATTCAAAAAGTTTGTTGTTAGTAAAACCAAACTGGATAAAGTAAAAATGGATAACATTCCTAAGATAATTGATATATATGTTAAACCTAGATATGAAAAAGGATCATGTTCAAAAGAAAATGATGAAATCTCAATTGAAGTAAAAAATGAAGCTCAAGTTGAAGGAATTAAACCCTACAACTATGAGAAAGTTGAGGGAGATTCCGTATTTTTTGATGATTCTAGTTCATACGGGGATACAAACATATTAGGGATTTAGCATGCGGGGATATATCTTCCGGAGATAATCCTTCAGGGGACAATTCCTCAATAGATAAAAATATTGCTAAATCCACAAATAATTCTGACTGTTCAAAAACTAATTTAAATGGTTTAATAGGTAAAAGACATAGGAATGGTAAGAGTGGTGTAAACAAGTTCAACAACTATGCCTTTGATCCTAATTCACCTAGAAAAACTTGTTGGAATTGTAGAAATGAAAACCATTTGTCCTTTCAGTGTCTTAAGGCTGCAAAGAAGAATAAAAAACCAATTGCAATGACAATTAAACCTTTTAACAAATGATTAAATGTCAATGCAAATGTGCTTGAAGTAGTAGCTCCTAAATCTAGGAGAGTTAAGCAAATTGAAATGAATAAATGAAAGATCATACAATCCCCTGATGTTTCTAAACTTGCTACATCAAAACTTTTTATTAAATCCGTGGTATCCAAACAAGTTTGCGTGCCTAAGAAGACTTAATCCTATTGTAGGTTGCAGCCAAGACTAATCAACTATGAATCTTAGATAGTGGTTTCTCTAGGCATATGACTGGATACATCAATTTTCTTGAAGATTTTAATGCTAAAGATGGTCCAGTCATTTCTTTTGGTGACGATAGCAAGGGATTCACAAAGGGTTATGGTCTTGTTGCGTATGGTGGAGTTTCTTTTGAAGGAGTAGCTCTTGCTGAAGGACTAGGAGACGAAGGATTTAATACTGTGTTCAATAGTGAGGGCTTCAAGATTGCGGATCAGAAGAATGATATTATGGTTCTAATTGGAGTTAGAAAAGGTAAAATTTATGTAGCCAATTTTGCATCTGCAAATAGAGAAACATGTTTGTATGGTAAGGCTTCTTATGTGGAGAGTTGGTTATGGCACAAGAAGTTGTCTGATTTGAATTTCAATGCATTTATCAACTGGTGGAAAAGGAATTGGTAACTGTACTTCCTTAACTTGTGTTCTTTCAAGAAAATCTGTGTGATGCTTGTCAGCATGGGAAAATGAAGAAGATTTCTTTCAAAAGCAAATTTGGGATGAATATATGGCAGCCAATGCAGCTTTTGCATATAGATTTGTTTGGTCCAGTCAATGTCATGTCTGTGAGCAAGAAGAAGTATTATCTTGTGATTGTTGATGAGTATTTAAGGTATACTTGGGTGATGTTTCAACATTCAAAAGATGAAGGTTGAGAATCATTCAGACTTGAAGGTTAAATGCTTAAGATGTGATAAAGGTACATAATTCAAAAAATCTATGGTCCAAGAATTTTGCAAGGCAAAAGGCATGAAGCATGAGTTCTCAGCTCCAAGAACTCCTAAACAAAATGGAGTCGAGGAAAGAAAGAATAGAACTCTAATTGAAGTAGCAAGGACAATGTTGAATGTAGAAAAAATTCCAACATAATTTTGGGCTGAAGCACTCAGAACAGATCCTTGATCATAAAAGCTAACAACAAAACTCCACATGAAGTGATGAATAGAAGGAAGCCAAACATCGAGATTCTACATGTGTTTGGGTGCTAATGTTTTGTTCTTAGAATCTGGAAGCCAAACATCCAGATTCTACATGTGTTTGGTGAAAAAGTTAGGAAATTTGACTCTAAAGCTGATGAAGGAATTTTTCTTGGTTATTCCTTGACTTTAAAAGCTTATAGAGTTTATATTTTCAGATTGCAAGTTGTCATAGAATCAATTAATATCACTTTGGATGATCAAGTAATAGCAGATCTGCATGATGAAGGATTTCATGATGAATTGAGATTTGAAAATGAAGATTTGGAAGACGATGAAGATGAAGAGATTCAAGAAAAATCTCCAGAAGTTGGTCCAATCATTTTCCGTGAAGCAGTTCCAGTTATTATAACTGAAAATGAAAACTGAAGTTTAAATGCACCTTCTGGGGATAACAAGTTATCAGGGGACAATTTGTCAATTGATAATTCTAATTCTGGAGAGGGATCTAATTAAGGGGGAGCTTTTGAAGGTAGATCTATTAGTAACTTGGGGGGAGCTTCTCCAGTTATCAATAGAGAAAGAGAAAATGTGTGGTCAAAAGCCCATCCAAGGGAGTTGATTATTGGAGATCCAAATGCAAGAGTTCAGACTAGAAGGGAAACTGTAAATGAATGTATGTTTGCATGTTTTCTATCTCAAATGGAGACTAAGAAAGTTGAAGAGGCTCTTGATGATGCTGATTGGATCTTGGCCATGCAAGAAGAGCTTTATCAGTTTGAGAGAAATGGTGTTTGGAAGCTGCTGCCAAGGCCAAAAGGAAGAGTTGTGATTGGTACAAAGTGGGTGTTCAGAAATAAGCTAGATGAAACTGGTATTATGACAAAAAATAAAGCAAGACTTGTTGCCAAGGGATACTTACAAGCAAAAGAGATTGATTTTGATGAAACTTTTACTCCAGTTGCAAGACTTGAAGTAATAATGATTTTTCTAACATTTGCAGCTCATTCGAACTTCAAAGTATACCAAATGGATATCAAGAGTGCATTTTTAAATGGAAAGTTGGAAGAGGAAGTTATGTTCAACAACCTCCAGGATTTGAGAATCCTAAGTTGCCTGATCATGTATACAAGCTTGACAAATCTTTGTATGGATTGAAGAAAGATCCAAGAGCTTGGTATGATACATTGGCAAAGTTTTTATTGGATAATGGATTTACAAGAGGAATGGTGGAAAAAACCTTGTTCTTCAGGAAGCATAAAGAAGATTTGATTCTGGTTTAAATCTATGTTGATGAGATCATCTTTGGCTCAACAAATGAGGAGCTATGCAAGAGGTTTTCAAAGTTGATGCAAAGTAAATTTGAGATGAGCATAATGGGAGAGTTGTCATATTCCTTAGGATTGCAAATTAAACAATCCCCTAGTGGTATTTTCATACATCAAGGAAAATATGCTAAAGAGCTTCTAAAGAAGTTTGACATGGTTGATTGTAAAGTTGCTAAGATTCAAATGTCCACTGCTGTTAAAATTGATCCAAGATAAAGATTGTAAGGATGTGGATCCCAATGAGTATAGGAGAATCATTGGTTCTTTTTTTATCTTACAGCTAGCAGGCCTGATATCATGTTTGCCCCTATTTATATGCTAGATACCAAGCTTGCCTTAAAGAATCTCATTTGGCTGTTGTTAAAAGGATTCTCAGGTTTATTAAAGGGACTTTGCTCTATGGTTTGTGGTATCCAATTTCTCATGGCTTTGATCTAGTGGGATTTTCTGATGCTGACTTTGGAGGGTGCAAGATTGATAGAAATAACACAACTGGAAGTTGTCAACTCCTTGGGGGAATGCTTGTATCTTGGTTCAGCAAGAAGCAACATTCAATTTGAATCTCAACTGCAGAAGCTGAGTATATTGCTGTTGAGAGTTGTTGTGCTCAAATTCTTTAGATGAAAAATCATCTAATGGATTATGGATTCAATCTCAAAGCAATTCCAATCTTCTGTGACAATACTATTGCTATTGCAATTACTGAGAATCCAGTGCTACACTCCAGAACCAAACACAATGAGATAAGGTATCACTTCATCAGAGAGAATATTTTAAATGGAAATATTGAATTGCATTTTGTTCCTACTAATGAGCAGATTGCAGACATTTTCACAAAGGCTCTTGATGAAGCAACATTCAACAAGTTGGTAGATGAGTTAGGAATGGTAAACATGGGGTGAAGTATTTGAATTGCCAAGTTTTAAAGTTTGTACTTTAATTATTTGTTGAAGTATGCTAATCCCCTAAAACTCTTGCTCCATGAATATTATGTTATTATGAGATTAGTTAACTTAATTATGCAAATGTTCGTGTTTTGAAACAACATGTTTACATGATTAAAGTTTAACATTGATTACATGATAACTTTTTGAAACCCTGTTGACTGTTGAAAGTTGATACTCAACATCCCCGCATGAATTACTTTTATACCCGTATGGTAATTGACATCCTCGAATGATTTCCCCCCGTACGTGGATAATGTGAAACATAAGGGTCTAACTGTAAACTGGTAGTTATCAAGCTCTAACTATTGCAATTCAATTGGATACGAGGATATGATAAATATAAATTGATTTTTACTTTACTCTTTCCCTTACGCGATTGAAATTGCAAAATACTCTCAAAATCTAACATCTCCCAAAGTGATTTCGGATAATCTTTCTCAAAGCTTATTCATAAATGGCACCTCCTCAATTTCAAATTATTGCTGCTGGTTTTAAAGCTCCAACTAACAACTATGTTGGGTATTCCAATCTTGATGATGCACCTGCTTGTGTGAAGCCAATAATGGAGTACTTGTTCAGGTTGCCATACAACAAAGCAATCTTCACTGCTCCAACAATCTACAAAAGTTATATTAATGCTTTTGGGACCTCAGCCAATCTTCTTCCTGGTAGTGATGGGGTAAAAATCGCTTCGATTTCTTATAATGTTCAAAATTTAAATGGAATTGTCACCTCTCATGCTATCAATGAAGCTTTATAGGATTGCCTCTAGATAATTTTATGCCTGCACCTCAAGATAGTGAGTTGATAATTTTTTTAATTGAGTAAGGTTATGTTACTAATAAGCCTGATAAACTAAAATTCAAGATCTTAAGAGAGTTTGTTGCAATCTAGAAATATCTTATCTTTGTGATACAATCACTAAGGCATTGTCTGGCAAATGCTCAAACTATGACACATCATATCCTTCACTCTCAGAATTGCCTATGTGATGTTCAATAACATCCACTATGACATTAGAAAGCTTATTTTTGATGACCTTATCACCAAACTGAATACCATTATCAATAGAACAAAAGACATATACTATGCTAGATTTATTCAAATGATCATTGACCACCAACTTCCAAACCTCACCAATCCTGAGATCAATGATAGCAATAGAGATCTCCTAACATTTCCTGCTACTATCAAACCACAAGGCTGCTTAAAGAGAGTATGGGAAAATGCAAGTGGAGGGATCCCCTGATCCTTGCACCACATATGTTTCAGGTACATTCTAATCCTTCTTCTCCCTCTCAACCTCAAACTTCTTTTCCCACATCTATGGGTCAAGAAACTGCCCATGTCGACTCTACCCTAGATGTACCACTCTCTTCGTTTTTACAATCTAAACCCAAACCTAAAGCTTCTAAAAAAGCTAGAGATAGAAAGAGAACCAGTGGAGTTCTAAAAGATCAAGACATTGATGGTGGTGAGGTAGTGAGTGAGGCAAGGAGACATAAGGGGAACCCTATCGAGGGAACCCAAGCCAGTCAATCCATGGTTTGCCAACAAAATATGGAGGTTCAAAAGAGCAAAAACATAATTCTAGAGGTATCTTCTGAACAAGTTATATCTATTGAAGATAATCCTAGGCCCAGGACACAGAGCACTTGTGAGGTCACCACACAAACATCCAAATAGTTGAGTGATGATGCACAACTTAGGGTTCACACATCTCTTAATGAATCACTAACTCATTCTATGACTTAGCCCCCATCTAATGATTCTCCCACTCCTTCGTTTCTCCCTCCAACACTTGCTTTAATTGTAATGGACCAAAATTTTGATTTAGGTACATTCAATCCGCAGCTTTCACCTATCACTGATGAGCCAACTGAAAATGATCCAATGGCTATAGATCCTTCTTCATTGATGCAAATTTATCCTTCTAGAGATCAAGCCATTGGTTATTCTAATGAGAATTTGGATTCATGAAAATTCCCTTCTTTGGAAGTTTTGCCAAGGATGTTAGTGGAGGAAAGAGACATAGTTGAAAATGTGCCTTCTCAAATCCCTTCTCTTTTGCCACTAGGATCCATCGAACATGAGCCATCTTCTCCAGCCACCAGTGTGGCTGTAGATGCACTCATTGGGGTAGCCAATATTGATGCCACCATCACCCTTAAGGAGCCTTCTAGGATACAATCAAGTGAGGGTGTGAAAATTGACACCGGAAGTTTTGAAGATAGCAGTAACTTAGCAGAAAAAACTGATCTGATCTGGAGAGGTTCAGGTATTGTGCCATACACCATTAGAAAGGTTTGGGAGTCTAGGTTTTTATGCAAAAATAGGATTGCAATTCACACTTTTCTATAGGGAGTTATTGCTGTTTTAGTGAAAGGGTGGCACTGCATTCAGCACAACATTTTTTCACTGCATTCACCAAGTTTTCTTTCACTGCAGCGTGGAATATTCTAGAAACAAATGGCCAACAGGCGTATTTATTATAATTTATCATTTTCTAAACTAGTTCATGTATTACAAGTTCCTATGATTATTATTAATTACTAAGATTAATTATATACATTGGAATTAGTCCTATGCCAGGGGGTTGTTTTTGGCTTAAGTCTATATATAGACTTTCTCTGTCATGTAGTTTAGACACTATTGAGATTATTTCAGTTTATTAAGTTGAAGATTTACCTTTGTGTGTAAAGGTTTATTGTTCTTCTTCTCTTACCCCTTAGGTTGGGTTCCTTTGGGTGCCGTGATTACTCTTATCTCTTGGGTGGATTCCTTAGAGTGCCGAGTGTACAACCCTTTTTTTTGTCGTTCACTTTTCCTACCATTATTTTCGTCATCAAGTTGGTATCAGAGCTTAGTGTTACCTCATCATCAATAAGTTGGTGGTAGCATGGCAGGAATGACAAATCGTGGCAGAGATTTACGAGACATTGAGTTGGCTGATTTCAGAAGACAAGTTAAAGAGCTACGCCAAGTCATTGAGTTGGCTGATTTGAGAAGACAAGTTAAAGAGATACGCTAAAATCTTGCTCATAGAAAATGGTAAAGAACGTGTCAAGCTTAGTCAGGTTTCAAAGAATGACCACACAGAAGAAAGAAGGTTGAAAAATTCGTGTGCCTATGATGAGATGTATACCTTGAAGCCTAGATGTGGACAGCCTCAACATTTCTTTTTAGATTGTGAGCCAGCCAATGATACAACTGAGTATACAGGGCCACCTCACTATGATGAGGATTTAAGAGGGGAGAAGCCTAATGCTGGTGAATGTGAAATAATTCTAGCTTCTTTAAACATGTATGAACCAGAGTTTAAACCACCATTGCAGTTCACAAGTCATGTAAAAGGTCAAGATATGAATATGTTAGAGAAAAGTGACACCTCCTTGAGTTTTACAAGGAATGAATCAGCCAGTCATGTGCAGCTAAAATATAATGAGATGGAGATTATAAATGACAATCTGGCCATTAAAGCTTTCTCACAGATTCATAAGAGTTATGAAGGACTTGAAGGAGAAATGCAGAACTGCAAGTTTCACAATCCAATATGGGAAGTTGGAAGGACATAGTGGGACTTCATACTGGAAGAAAAATGGTTGCAGAACTTGGAAGATCACTGGCCAGAACCTTTATGGGGTAAACATATTGTTCGGGTAAACATAAGCTAGTGCATAATGTTTATTTTGTAACAAACTTGACACAAAATTTGTTAAGTGTGGAATAACTTGTGAGTTCCGGGTATTCTGTTATGTTTGATAATTCATCATGCACAATTACTGAAAAGAAAACTAGGCAAACAATAGCTCATGTTCCTATGTCTCCGAACAAACTTTTCTCTTTAGAGATGGCTGCCATAAAATATCATACTCTCACTATACAGGAAAAGATGAATCTAGGATATGGCATTTACGATATTGTCATCTTAATATTAAAGGATTAAAATTATTGAAGCAAAAGAATATGGTCGTAGGGCTACCTAAAGTTCAATCTTTTGATTTATGTGAGGGGTGCATTTATGGAAAACAAACTAAAAGCCATTTCCTGTTGGAAAAGCACTTAGAGCTCCAAATTGTGTTGACCTTATTCATTCAGATCTATGCGGTCCTATGAAAACTGAGTCATTTGGTGGCATTTGGTATTTTATTTTATTTACGGATGATTATAGTCGAATGAGTTGGGTTTACTTCTTGCAAGCAAAATCAGAAGCATTTCCGGCATTTAAAAAGTTTAAAGCTTTTGTTGAGAAACAAGCTGGGAGACAAATAAGAAGGTTGCGTACAGATAGATGTGGTGAGTTTTGTTCACAGGAGTTCATTACCTTTTGTGAAGAGTCTTGCATCCATAAAGAATTGACAACACCATATACTCCAGAGCAGAACAGAGTAGCAGAAAGAAAGAAAGAATCGCACTGTTGTGGAAATGGCTCGAAGTTTACTCAATGTTGCAGGCTTACCAAAACAGTTTTGGGGTGAAGCTATTGCCACATAAGTTTATTTGCTAAACATATCACCCACAAGAGCTGTGCTTGATGAAACACCATATGAGCTGTGCTAAACATATCACCCACAAGGTCAATTACATATTTGTGGTTCCAGGAAATCCCAAGGAAGATGAAAGAGGTATAAATTTTGAACTTTTTGAAGCCATGGATGATTATCACCTATCCAGAGCCATTGGAAAAGTGAAAAGGAATGCTTTGGGTAACAGTTTAATTGAAGATCTTGAAAGATAAAGAAAGCAAGTGAATGACAAAGTGGATTAAGTTCATGCAATTGGGAAAAGACTCTACTATAGAGATCTTAACAGAGAAGAACAAGTGCTACATATCAGTGGGGTCAAACATTTTCCCCTGATTGATATAAAGCACATTGTTGAAGAAAGTGTAGGGACAAAAAATGAAGGAGTTATCA
>JAUEJK010419531.1:0-14326 GCA_032274865.1 Eryngium alpinum
TAAATTAGTATTTATAATAATTTATAAATTAAATTTTAAATAACCGCACGCGAAGCGCGGGTTAGGAATACTTGTTATAATAATATGTGATTACTATTAACTAGACATGAAAAATGCAGTAACGGAGAATTGACTGGATCACAAGTACGAAGGCGGTAATAGAAGTTTAGCTCAAATGCTTAATTTCAAAATAAAGATATTTTTACCCTAAACAAGAAGTAAGCCCCATAAATTTACCAAGAAGATAAGCACATAAAGCTTCAATTTCAGGACATGTATGCTTTTTGCGAGGAGAATACAAGTGACACATTTACAGGAGCAGGTGAATATTGCCTCTTTTACATGACAACAAAAATTCAGTAGAACCTTGGCCAATGTATCTTGAATATGTCCAATTTAAAAGTAGAGAGTCAGATGAATCAACATTGTGTTTCAGCTCTTCTGTTCATAAAAAAGGAACATAAAATGCCAACACAAGCATGGCTTTGCCTTGTAAGAATCAATCCAACTATGCACTAAATAACAATGCCGAAGCCTTGTCCTTTAAGATCTGAGATTAACATTCTGAGATACTGGAGTCATGAAGTCGAAATGAACCAGTTCAGCTAATTAGGTGAAACCTTCTTGTAACTGTTCATGTTGAAGATGATCTAGGTTGCGGACTTAACAGTGAAAACTGCCAGGTCCCGGGTCCAAACAAAAGCAGGAAGTAGCTGGAAAGGGTTGATTAGTGAGGTACAAATCTCTTTCCACCATTTCATCAAACAGCTCATCTGCCTCCCTGCATTAGATTCCATCCAAAACCATGGTGGAACAAATCACCGCCGGCGGGAGGTCATCCGGCGGTGGGGCAACAATTCTGTGCACCTCACCCTGTAAATTTAAGAATTGTTCGACAGATACTCCATATCAAAGACAGTTCAAATATTTAGGAGGGTATTCCATCTAGATTCTTTAGAATTTATGATATTCAATTATGATTTTAATTTTTTTTTAAATCTCGTTGTATTGGACTTGGATTTTTTTTTTACTAATGGTATTCATTCAAGATTTCAAATAGTCTTTAAAAATCTGGAGTTTTCAAGTACCCGTAGATTTTGATGGATTTCAAAAAATAATTGATTTTGATGGATTTCAAAAGAATTATATATACAAAATTATGTGTAACAAATTCACAGAAATTTAAAAAAAATCATTCGACTTTGAGTCATTTTTCAAGAGACTCTGTCAAATTCTTCTAAACTCCATAGTGATTTTAATTCCAGTCATAATTTGTAGATTATTTATAATTCATTAAAATCTTATATATTCTGAATTGAATACACCCATTAGGCTCTATTATGCACAAAGATGGGAGAATTGATCAACAAATTACACATCTTATCAAGGTAGACCGGTTGAAGTAGAGGGCTGCTAATAGCGACTAGGCATGCACTGCTTTATGGGTGGCACTTAATAAAACTCGTGAAAAAAGATCGGAAGTTACAGAGATGAGAATGCTGAGGTAGATCTGTGGTTGCACTATGTTTGCTAAGCTTCCAAATAAATTCTTTCGGAAGGTATTGAGCATTGCATCTATTTCAGGAAAAATTAGGGAGGATCGACTACGACGGACATATACTATAAGGATATTTTACAACTCCGGTGCGAAGGGTAGATTTAGAAGCTTTAAATCTCTCACCGGACATGATATTTGATAGGTCTTCTTTAGAGACGCCGAATTCAACTAACTGATCTGGTGTAATATCTACAGTTTGAAATTAGTTACCTTCGACGACCACTACTGGTATTGTATCCTTATTCTACTTGTACCTATTTTTTCATTATGTGATTAAAATGTGAGTTATGTCGAGTCGGTGGTCTTATCTGGAAACAATCTCTCTTTTCCTAGGGATAGGGGCAAGACTGTGTACATGGCATCCTCCCCAGACCCCATAATGGGACTATACTGGGTACATTTGGTTTGGTTGGTTATACGCCATATCTCTAACGACAATTTTCTAATTTCTTACTTTTTTTAATATCTAAATTTTAATAATATTTTTAAGTATTATTATTTTTCTGCTGCTTTCAGTTGTTTATAAATTAATTAATTAATTGTGTCAAAACTAGTGGAAGTTTTGTTAGTTTTTAGTAATCAGTTGTAAATAATTCTTTATGCATGTGGTTATGGTGTTAATGGCTAATACAAAAGCAACTATACTCGGTATATCTCGATATTGAACCCTCCATGTATGCTTACCACGACGGAGGGATATCTGCTAGTTGAGGAGCAGAGTCTATACTTGAACACTAAACCTATGATTAGTAATAGGGATATCTGATAGGATTTAGGGGTTGATGGCTATATCAAGAAACAACAAAACAAATAGCGCTGATAGGATATTTAGATTTTCTTCTGATGTGTTACTGAGAAAAAAGAAAAACGCTATTTTTTTTGTTAATCAGTTTATGTTTACCCGTAAAAATATCTTCTACAGATAAATAGTTCACATGGTAGATGAAAAGTTTATAGAGATTTAATATCCACTGTGAGGGTTGTCTCTTCTCCAATTTAAGAGTGAACGGGATGTCTTCTTGGCTTATAACATAATGAACATTATTGTGACATCAAACTTAAAGGCAGGTGGTCAGAGGGAGCATGCACCATTTATGCTGGAAATTCTTCTGTTGTCATACCGCATGTAGTCTCAATCAATTACGACACGTTTCCTTATTCATTTTCACATTGGTCTTATTCACTTCAACAATCTCTCTACTACAAAAGAACTTGGAGTAAGGTATATATTGGACTGTTGGTGCCGGATTTTGTGCTCTGTTGTCCAACCGTCCAAACCACCTGCAAAACAGAGCAAAAGCGGGGTTGATCCCCGTTGTACCTCCGGCGTGGTATTTAGTAGGTTGAAATGTGTAGAGAAGTGATAATAGTTGGAAATAAAGATAAAACTAACCTTTTTATATAAGTTGAGGTGATAAATACTAGTTGAAGTCTATATCTTTAGAGTCCTCATTTATCCTGCCATTTGGTTAGTAATATACATGTGCATATAAACAATGTATTCATAATATAGTCGGCTAATTGAGTAGCTGGCCCACGAATGAACAGGCCGACAAGCTGTTGGACCTGACCATATATCGTAAGGCCCAACAGGCCCCCAAGTGTTTGACAGGTTGTGCATGTGAAATACTTAAGTACATAACGTAAGATGGCTGACTGAGCAAACCAATCAAACAACCAAGGTAGGCAAAAACATATAAAGTACGCATTGCCACGTGTCAAAATCATGGAAGCACCTGCGAAATGACAGGAAATATGGCCATCAATTCAAATTTACGGCATTAAAGGAGAAAACGGTTTCTCTCCCTCTCATTTCATCAACACACAATAAATGGAGAAGGGTCTATCCGAAGAGAGAGAAAAACGAGAACCAATTGGCAAATTCCCAAATTATAGTGACAAATCTTCAAATCTAGCATCGCTAAAGCTTTAGGTATGGCGATTAGCGTTCCCCTCTTTCAATATCGTGCAAAAATAAATAATAAATCATATTTAAATATGATGTGACATGAACACACACAGAGTAAACCAACACACATGAGGTTCACACACGGTTAAGGTTTTTTGAAAATTGTAATGTAATCACTGTTAACATTCAATTTCGCATAAAAGCATGTGCATAACATCATTCCCTCAAAAAAAATTGTGAATTTCGCTGTGATTTTCGAATTTCGAACTTTATCCCTCGAAAGGGTATTTTAACACTCATTTTCCGACGGCATCGCCATTAGGGCGGTGGCACGTGGAAACTTAGTCTTGCACACAGGTGCTTCGATTTACAGACTCCAATCTCTCTAATTTACAGTTAACTTTAAATGGTTATCTAATGTATTCACTGTTCAATCGGGTACCTGATAGGCAAAATTGTTCCACCTCCCACAGATGCGATACCATCTTTTTATGTCACATGACATCAGTATCACTCCGACTGAACAAAGTATAATCCACCTGACCGAGAAAATAGGCCTCTCTATTAGTGAAGAAGTAACTTCTCACCCTCAGAACTTTGTAGACTTAGATTGCACTTCCACGGGCGACCAAACTAACCATAGACCGCAGGATGTCCTAGAACCTTCTCCCGAGGCCACAGTGTCCGACTATCCTCCCCCTCTTATTCAAAGTCCTCCGTTTTCTAATCTCAAGTTTTTAGATGAAACAACTTATCCATCCTTCAACTACCCGACCAAACTCACCCGAAAAGTAGTCGAGAACCTCCATTTAAGTTATCCAATATGTGAAGAGTATCATTATGTGTACGCTACCTCTACCGAACGACTACCCATGTTTCATATGGTGGATAAGATGGGATGCGTGGGTGTCTCGGAGGCTCACCTGCAGAGTGGTCTTAGCTTCCCTTTTCACAAATTTATAGAGACCTTTTTAAATTACGTGGAAATAGTCGTTTACCAGTTACTCCCCAACTCTTATACTCTCATGAATACCTTAATTGGGAGATGTTTAGCAAAGGGTGTAAAGCCGACCTTAAATCTGATATTTAACCACTATTTCCTGAATAAGGACTCGTCCGGAGGGTCCTACAACTTAATGCTCCGAGCAAAGTGCTGATGGACATATTTAAAGATTAACACTAAAGGCAAGGAACGACAATGGCTTTGGGTGGTCGGTCCGGGATTACATAAATATGCCGTATGGAGGACTATGGATATACCTAAGAAGCCCATCCTAGGTGATACCGAACAAGCTGAGTATGAGAAGTTGTTGAGTGGTCAATCAGACGTCATGACCGAGGCAAGGGCTTGCTCGGCTGATTCTCTAGGGAGATTGGAGGTGTAAATCTTAGCTTTAAAATTTAAAATTAAAAATCTATTATTGAATGGATGTATTCACATAACTCTCATTTTTGTACTAATGGGAAGAATTAATTGCGACAGGTTGAAGGCTATGGAAGAGGAAGCCCAAAAGAAAGCTGCAGCAGAGAAGACCGCCTCCACCAATGTGCCGCCTGAGCAAGGGGTTGGAGATAACCTGCTAGACACAGGGGATTCTGAGCCATCCCATCGGAAGGAGAAGATGCCGATTGTCCAGTCGGTCGTCAATTTAGAAGATATTCCTGAGTTCCCGATCAAGAAAATAAAGAACGGGCCCCTTCTTGCTCGGGTGCCTGACCTGGAGTCTTTTGCTCGGCTAACCAGTAGGGCTGACCTTCAGGTTGGAGCGGAACTTAATATGCAGCTTCATTGTGTAAAGGACAAAGCTACGTTGGACAAAATGTCTGGCTAGGCAATAATTAATCATGCTCTTGCCGACTATGCTCAGGTAAAGGCCTTTTATCAGTGATATTGCTTGTGGCTAACCGAGTAAACTTCAAAGGTTAATGTGTTTATAATGTTTTATAGTTGGGAAGTTGGATCGGGTCGGCCTGCCTAAAGATGAACGAGATGGCAAAGGAGCTGAAAGAGGATGAGGATGCTATGCGAGCCGCTGAAAACGCCAGGAAGGAAGCCGAACCCCGAGCTTTAGAGGCTACTAGTCGGGCATCAAGTATGGACGAAGAATTGGCTACTCTGAGATGCAGATATCCTCAGTCAGTTAGAAGGGTCGGTTGGCGGGATAAAAAGATTGAGAGAGAGAAGAAAAGAGCCAATGAAGCGGAGTTTAACTACTATAACTGCGGCATGGCCAACATTCTATGGAAGATCTGGGCGAACAAGCCTCCCTATCAGGATTACCTAGTCAATCCTAATATGGATGTCTTGGAGATTGCAGACAAGGAAAAAAATAAAAATTCACCGGCCGATGATCCCTCCGAGCCGTCCGAGCCCGACACGCCACCTAGGAAAACTTAGACTATTCGCCCAGGGATGCCTGGAGTACGTGTAAAGGAGGTTTTTTGTTTTAACAAATACTTGATCTGTAACTACTTTTGCTACTGTGGATGTTTGGTCAGTCAGGGACACAGTTCCTATTGTTGAAGGTTTTATCTTACTTTTCTCAGTCGGATGTTTATAACTAATATATGATTGTTCTCATTTCTTTAGATTACTTCAACTGAATATATGCTAGGTATGCTGTCCGTTACTTAGTATGTATATTTCTTACGACCTCCTAGTTGACAAGAAAACCTTTATACTAATGAAAAAGAAAATGTGTGATATACATAGCATTTAAATCAGAATAAGTAAACGTAAGCATTTTATATGGTGAATGAATGATAACCATACAAACACCAACTTTCTTACTTGGTCAGTCGAGTGCCATAACTTGGACAATTAAATCTGTTTTGATCAATTATAATATTGAACAAAGCAGTTGGCAGTCCAGATTTGGAGTAAGCATAAACTTTCTTACTCAGTCAGACCTTGACAAGATTATTGAATAACTAAAGCTATTCTAATAATTTATTTACAAATAAGCGACACCATTCTTACTTGGTCAGTCGGTCTAATCATTACCGTGAAAACATCTTTACTATGATTTCATTTATTTGACATTTAGATAGGTTAGAATACCAGCATCGTAAATGTTCTTGTCAAATTGTGCAGCGTTACACATCCATGAACTACCGAAAGGTACAATATCGTCGTCGCGAATGTACTCCGTCGGTCGCTGTTTCTGGGTTAATGTTTCCTAAGCGCTCAGGAAATATGATACTTTGAAGGGGATACAGTCATTCCTGACATTCCTTTAAAACTTTTCCCATCAGACTCCTTCTGTAACATAATTATAGTAAAGTAAATTGAATAACTTTGTATGAAAGATGAAAATGAGCAACTGCCATTCAATACTTGAATCTTCAACTTCCAACTTGAATAAGTTCTGAAACATTGAACTAAAGCAAATATCATACTGGCCCCCAGTCAATAAGTCAAATATAATGAGTAGTCGGCTAACTGATAAAAAAGGCATAAAAAAGCTCAATCAAATTTTGCTCGACCAATAATTACGATGGTCGGTTGGTAAAGTGACAAGCAAGTCTTATTATGAATACTAAAAATAAACTGAAGAGATGAAACTTTTTTACTGATAATATCTCCTAAGATGGGCGGCATTCCACGTGTTTCTGACTGTCTGACCGTCCATGGTTTCCAACTTGCACGTGCCGACTGAAGGCATAACAACCACCTTGTAGGGCCCTTCCCAGTTGGGCAACAACTTTCCCTTTTTATCCTGAGACAGAACCTCCCTTAGCACAGATCTACAACTCTAAATGATCTCTTACGGACAGTTGAATCGTAATACTGTGCCACCCTTTATTGTTATGTAGCCATCCTAGTAACAGTCTCATCCCTTAACTCTTCTACTAAGTCCTTGTCTAGACGTAGAACTTCATCACTTGCTTCCAAATTGAAACAAGTGTTCCTGTAAGAGGGGAGACCAACCTCAATTGGAACTAATGCTTTTGTACCGTATGCCAAGCGAAATGGTGTCTCTCCTGTAGCCATCCGATGAGTAGTCCTATATGCCCATAAAACTGTATGCAATTCATCTGCCCATAGTCCCCTAGCGTCAATCAGCCGTTTTTCAATACCCTTGAATAACGCTTTATTAGCACTCTCTACCTGGCCATTAGCTTGAGGGTAATCGACTGAGGCTGTCTAATGAGCAATGCCCCAGCTACCCATGAATGCTGTGAACCTACAATTAGCGAATTGCGTACCATTATATGAAACAACAACTTTTGGTACTCCAAAATGAAGAAAAACACACTCTAATACAAACTTCTCGCACTGAGCTTCCGTAATGCTAGATAAGGGACGAGCTTCAGCCCATTTGGTCATGTAATCTACCGCCACTATACTGTACATGACGTTCCTTTTGGAGTGGGGCAACTGTCCAACGATATCAACTCCCCACATGGCGAAAGGAATCGAACTGAGGATAGGCATTAGCTCTGTGGATGGCCTTCTTGGTATGTTGGAATAAATCTGACACTGATGGCACTTTTTTGTGTGTTCCAGACAATCTGCACGCATGGTCAGCCAGAAATAACCCTGCCTTATAATCTTCAGTGCTAAGGCCTTGTCGGCCAAGTGGTCAGCACACAGGCCTTCATGAACCTCCTCCATTCCATTCTGAGCATCTTCTGGTGCTAAGCATCGAAGCAATGGCCAACTGACTGCATTCCTATATAAATGACTGTTGATCATCAGTACATAGCTTGCAGCTTTATACTTCACCCTTCTAGCCTCCTTGCCATTAACCGGTAGAATTCCATCTTCCAAGTAAGCCTTAATAGGCGTCATCCAATTAGCTGCTTGAGATATTGGGGCTACAAGCTTGCCTCCCACTGCTGGGTAATCAGAGTGAATGAGATAAAATGAGCCATCGAGACTCTCTACATCTTGCTCAGTCAGTCAAGCAAGTAAGTCTGCTTGTTGATTCTGGGCGCTGTCAACCCCAATTAACTGAAAATTCTAAAATTGTCCAGCCAAGCGTTTTACCTCCGTTGCATAGGCTTTCAGCTTTTCCTATTTATGTTCAAATTCTCCAGAATAATGTTTAACAACTGGTTGAGAATAAGAAAAAACTTTAAGTACTTTTACCTGAACTGCCATAGTCAACGTCATACCAGTGATCAGAGCTTCATACTCTACCTCATTGTTGGTCAGTCTGAATGAGAATCTGATGGCTTGACGTATTTCAAATCCCTCTGGGCTAATAAGAATCATGCATTTTCCCCATGTATTTTTAGTCACTGATCCATCCACATACACCGTCCACCCTTTTACAGCCGACTGATCATTGACTTGGTCAGTCAGTTTCTTCTCTACTGATTCAGTTGGGGTTGAGAGTTGACACTCTACTACAAAGTCAAGAAAAGCTTGTGCCTTAATTGTTGTTCTAGGCTTGAACTCCAGGTCATACTCTCCCAATTCAATCGCCCAAGTTGTCATTCTTCCAGACGTTTCCACCTTATGAAGTATTCTTTTTAAAGGCTGGTCAATTATCACCTCAATCGTCCTTCTTTGAAAGTAATAGTGAAGTTTCCTTGCTGCTACTAGCAGTCCCAGAGCCAATTTTTCGATATTTGGATACCTCAGCTCAGCATCCCTCAAGTTATGGCTAACATAAAAGACATGCTTTTGAATTCTTGCTTTCTCCTTAATTAAAACTGTAGCGACTGATCGGTCGGATGCTGCTAGATACACCTGCAATATCTCTGAGGGTCCGAGCTTAGTCAGCAAGGGTAGCGTGGATAAGTATTCCTTAATCTTATCAAAGGCCGATGCACATGAGTCCGACTAGTTAAATCCCTTATTTCCTCTGAGGGTATTAAAGAAAGGCAAGGATTTTTCAGCCAACCAAGAGATGAATCCTCTGAGTGCTGCCAGTCATCCAGTCAGCACCTAAATATCTTTCTTGCACTTTGGGGTCTCCATATCCAAAATAGCCTTAATCTTCTATGGGTTTGCTTCAATTCTACGCTGGCTGACCATGTAACCCAAGAACTTACCCGACTGAACACCAAACATGCACTTATTTGGATTTACCCTCATGTTGTAGTTCCGTAAGGTGAGGAAGCACTCCTTTAAGTCATCAATATGGTCATCATCCTGACTTTTGACGATCATATCATCCACATAACATTTTATATTTATGCCAATCTTCTTTCCGAACACTTTGTTGATCATCCTCTGGTATGTTGTTCCCGCGTTAATCATTCCGAATGGCATCTTGATGTACGCGTAGGTGCCATTGGGAGTAATGAAAGTTGTTTTAGGTACATCTTCTTCTCTTATTGCTATTTGATGATACCCAGAAAATGTATCTAGAAAACTTAGCATAGAGAATCCTGCAGTAACATCTATCAACTGGTCTATGTTCGGCAGTGGATAATAGTCATTCGGACAGGCCTTATTCAAATTTGTATAATCAACGCATATCCTCCATTTATCGTTCTTCTTTTTTACTACTACCACATTAGCCAACCACTCTGGGTAGCTAATCTCTTTGACGAATCCTACTTTATACAACTTGGATACTTCCTCTTCAATAACCTTCTGCCTTTCAGGATCAAAATTCATCTTTTTCTGCCTGATCGATTGGCAACCGGGATCCACGTTCAGTCTGTGTTCAGAGATTTCTTTGCTGATGCCTGACATGTCTTCTGGCCCCCAAGCAAAGATATATTTGAACTCTCGCAACAAGAAAACTAACTTATCTTTCATCTCCTGATGAAGACCAACTCTAATACTCAGAACCTTTTCTTTATTCTCTGGCTCCAATTCCAATTGCTCAGTTTTTGTAGTCGGCTCAACGATAGGCTTGGTTAGTCGGTCATCAAAATAACTTCTACCGATTGACAATGTTCTCTTTCCTCATTTGTCACGACTTTTCATGTTCTTATCCTTAGCCCTGCGAGGTTTTTTCTCATACGGGTCCTCTTCTCCCATTTTCTGATCTGCCTTCTGACCGAGCGTAACTTCTTCCATCATAATTGCTCGGGCAGTTGCCTGGTCTCCATATACAACTCCAATCCCATGCTCAGTCGGGAGCTTCAACTTCAGATGTGGGATTGAGTTTATTGCCTGAAAAGCACACAACATAGGAACACCAACAAGCACATTATAAGGGGAAATAATACCTACCATATAGTACTTGAGTTCCTGAGTAGTTGTGTTTGACTACTTCCAATTATAGTTTTGAGGAAGATCTGACCAAAGTATATGCACTGGATGACCACTAAACAAGTCCAAGGGGGCTCGGAACACGGCTCTAACTGTTGTCCTGCTAATTTCATCTGATCATAGGTACTTTTAAAAAGCATGTTCACTGAGCTTCCATTATCCATCATCACTTTCTTGATTCGGTGTCTTTCAACTATGGCTGAGAAAACCAATGCATCTACATGAGGATGAATTACCCCTTCATAGTCATCCTCAGTAAAAATAATTGCATGCTTTTGTCTTGGCCGATCAATACTTTTGTACAGGTTGATAACCTCCTTAGCATATTTCTTTTTCGCCGACCGACTGTCTTTCCCCAAGATTCTACCTCCAGAAATCATTTTTATTGTCATCAGAATGACATCGTCTGAACTTTCTAGTGACCGACTCCGCTTCTTATTCTTCTATCTGTCATCCTTCTTCTCAGTCTGTCGGTCGGCAACTTTCTCTTTCTTATCCTCTGCGATAAATTTCTTTAGCTTGACTTGCTTTATCAACTTCTCAATCAGCCTTTTCAAACTGTAACAACTTTCAATGATGTGACCCCGATCTTCATGATACTCACAATACTTATCTGAACTCCGTGTATACTTGGAATATTTGTTTCTTTTAGGTCTTCTGTAATCCTCAGCCTTTTTAATGACGGCTAAGATTTGGGACCTGGGTGCATTCAACGGTGTGTACACTCGCTTAGATTGTGGCTTGTTCTTCTTATTCCACCATTTGGAATTTCTTCTGGGTGACCGACTCCTTCGAGGAGACTAACTACTTCTTATGGATTTTCTTCTTGGTGGCGACTGACTGCCTCTGATGACCAACTTATTTTTCTACCGCTTCCTGACCTTCCTCTTCGAGATGACTGATCAAAATCCTCCATTGTGTCCCTTTTAAATTCAATTTTCCTCGCTCGATTGAAGATATCCTCTAACATCTTTGGCGGAAAATCATATAACGAACTCCTAAGCTTTTTGCTCTCATCCGTGTCCATGTTTCCAGTCAGTAGGGCCATTCCTTGGTCTTCCTTCAAGTGGTGGACATACTGACAAGCTTTCATTAAACCTCTTCATAAAGTCAATCATGCATTCATCCTTCCTTTATTTTATGTTTATTAACCATCCAGTCTCCTTACCCTTTCTGTGGTAGAAGGCAAAATGCTTAAGAAAAGTCTTCTTCAATTGTTTATATGACTTTATGCTCATCAGGGCGAGCGTGCAGTACCAGTTCTTAGCTACACCATCCAAGTATGACTCAAACAACCGGCAGTAAGTTCGGTAATCGTGCCCGACCACGTCCATAACATTCTCGTAATTGGTCACATGGTCATTCAGGTCAATATCTCCCGTATACTTCTTTAACTTTGGTTATACACATCCTTTTGTCGCCTTATGCCTTTGTATCGACTTCACCAGTGGGAACTTGTAGTTCTCATTCTGACCACCTCCCATCATGACCCTTTCCACATTGGCTACCCGACTGACCATGTCACTCTTCTCTTCATCACTGCTCTCTGTTGACCAATCAATCGGGGTGTCAGAGGAGTAGCCAGATTCCTCCGATGAAGATTGCGATCTGTGCCTCCTAGATTTGTGCTTCTTATTCTTATCTTTGCTCATTTATTTCTCCCGAGATCTATCCTTCTTTCCTCCAGTCTCTCCTTCCCCAATAACCAGTCAGGTATCCTCCTGCTCCTTATCCAGATCGCCGTCCAAATCCAACCGAGCTTGGATTTTTGTGCTTGGATGGTCAGCTCTTTGGCTTGTTCCATTAACTTTTTCAAATCCTCTTTATCTTTTTCACGGGCTTCCAGATTCTTACGGCAACTCTCTTCAATGTGGCGTTCTTTTTCCTTTTTCTTAGCCTCTTTACGAAGCATCTCTTAGAGTCGTCGTTCCTTCTCTTTCAACTTAGCCTCGTCTGCCGGCGAAAGGCTTGAACCCTCTTTTTCCAGTTGACCCATCAGCTGTCTGGGTACCCTTTAGGGGATTCAACTGAGATTCACCAGTCCCGACTGGATTCTGTGGAGTGCAGAGAGGATCTCTTATCTGATCCTGCATGTTTGCCATCTCAACAAAGTTGTCGAGCAAATTTCTACACAGTCTTCCCACACACGGCGTCAATTGTTGGTGTCGGATTTCGTGCTCTGTCGTCCAACCGTCCAAACCACCTGTAAAACAGAGCAAAAGCGGGGCTGATCCCCCGTTGTACCTCCGACGTGGTATTTAGTGGGTTGAAATGTGTAGAGAAGTGATAATAATTGGAAATAAAGATAAAACTAACTCTTTTATATCAGTTGAGGTGATAAATCCTAGTTGAAGTCTATCTCTTTAGAGTCCTCATTTATCCTGCCATTTGGTTAGTAATATACACGTGCATATGAATAATGTATTCATAAAATAGTGGGCTAATTGAATAGTTGACCCAGTAATGAACACGTCGACTAGGCAATAAGCTGACCAGGTGTTGGACTTGATCATATATCCTAAGGCCCAACAGTATGCATACATGTTACCCTCTTGACCTCTCCGAACCTTACTCTTCAGTGGGGTCTATATTTGGTTTTGCTTGGTTATATATAGACCTTGCAATAGCGTTATGAGGCCCTTGTTGGCTTGGCCATAACCATGTTCAATTGAATGTCAGAACCATGTTTAATTGGCTTGAATCCTATGGTATAAGAAAAAACAGTAACTTAGACTACCAAATTAAGTACGATGTTCGACTTTATCTTTGTTTACTATGTCTATGATGAATTGGCATGAATCCACATTAAGCAGATGCACAGGGCGCATAGATTCTGTAGCGTCATGCTTGGAAAGGATAAGTTTGTGGTGACTGTCTACCCAAACGTTGATTACGCCTTCATTGTTGCCCTTGTGGTGATTCTTGAAGCAACCAGGCGGAAATGCAGACTAAACCAAATCCACGAAGTATGTTTACCATGTTGATTACTGCTCTGTTTAGCCCTGTGTTTGTTGATCAGGCACTACATATAAGTCGCTGACGGAGATAAAATATTGATGATTATTATTAAGTAAAATTCTAATGCACCAGTTGATTTAGTTTCGTTTTTATTAAATTACTGTACTATGTTATTTTTTAAAGGACATTTGATCTTTTTACACATTCTTTAAGAAGTTTTGACTGTATAGTAAAATTTATTATTTATTATTTTTTTATTTTAAATAAAAATAAAAATATTATATTTTTATTTTAAAAAAATTAAAAAATAATAATTTTTACTATGCAATCAAAACTTCTCAAACAATATATAAAAAAATCAAACGCGCTTTAAAAGAGACCGAAGTTAGAATTTATAAGTTTCACCCCAAAAGTTTTCCAAATTCACCTGGTTGACCGAGTTAGTATTTTGTGAAGAGTATATTGAACACTAGGGCCGTACAAAAAGTTAAAATCGGATTGAATCGGGACGAATCGAATACAAATTTATATATTTTTTTGTATTGTAGATCGGACCGAATATATTCGATCTTTGAACCGGACCAGACCTATAAAATCCGGACCGAACCGGAACTGACCGATACGGACCAAATAGTATGATACATCCAATATTAAGAATAATTATATAAATTTATTAATACTTTAAATAAATTTAATTAATTAATAAATAATAAATTTAATA
>JAUEJK010419733.1:0-22358 GCA_032274865.1 Eryngium alpinum
GTGGTTTTCTCACTTTAAGTTGGGCTGTTTGGCTGGGCTTAAAGTTGGTTTATAAGTGGAAGCTTGAAAAAAAGTATATATTTATTATTATTTTTTTTTACTTATAAGCTGCAACCACTTATAAATGATAGCCAAACAGGACCTATATCTTTTCATTTGTTACTGCCTAACATTATGCGGAAACTAAAAAATTTAAGCGCTTCTTAAATATTAACTCATCTTTTTTTTTAATAATTATGTCCCACACATGACATCATATATATATATATATAGGCAAAAGATTAGGTGAAAACCTAAAAACTAAAAACGTGTACTAAAGCACAATAAGATATATATTTTTTCCAAAAAAAAGGTTAATAAATCACTTCATATTATGTTCATCGAGTTCTTATTGTTTGTCACTTACCCTAGGGGGTTCACTTTTTCATTCCTAGGGTATAGAAACAATATTTTTAAGCTTTTTATATATTTTTATTGTGCTTTAGTATAATCGTGTTGTGCTTTAGTATAATTATGTTGTGCTTTAGTACAAATTTCTATTGTGCTTTAGTGTATATATGACGTTGTGCTTTAGTACAAATTTCTTTGTATTTTTCAAAAATCTGTTGTATTTTATGTGGTTTTCAGTTTTCACTTTAAGGGAGGTTTTCATTTGAACTTGACTCTCTCTATATATATATTATATATAACATAATTTATTTGTACTTTTAATTTAAAAAAATATAATTTATTATTTATCATATATTTAATTTCTACTATAGATATTATTTTTTTATATTTTTTTACTAAAATAAATTTATTAATATTTATAATAACTTTAAAATTTTTAATTATACATATATTATTTTATTCTATTATATAATAAATGAAAAAAAAATTATATTTAATTTAATATAAAAATAAATAATAAATAATATTATATTCATTCATCCATTTATATGTACCAAATAAAATAATAAAATAATTTAAATTGATTTCATTCCTTTAACTTAATTAATTTCTTTCTATTTCATTTTCTAGAATTGAATCAAACAAGAGTAAAATATCAAAAGAAACCCTAATATTCCTGAAAAATTATTGACCATAGAATTTAAGATAGATTGACCCCCAGTAATATTTATCTTATTTCCAAATCAATTAACTAATTTACTTAAAGTAAAAATACATGGTTGAAGTGGCCAAAATAGGATACTTGCAAACCAACATCAACATCCAAATCCAAATCCGACTGTTTGTAGTAGAAGTAGTTTGTTTTGAGTTTTGACCACTTATCAATTTCCTCTCCGTTAAGGGTAAGGTAAATAAAAACCCCGTGTTGACCAAGTTGGGGTTTGACCATCGACAACAAACTAGTCCAATTAAATACTCCACTATAAATACATACCAAGGTTACACATAACAAAACAGCTGTGTATCCCAAAACAAACAACAAGAAGCAGTTGAATCTCCCTTCAATTCCTCTCTCATTATACCAACACCGATGGTAACTTCAATTACAATCATTCTTTTCCTATATGTTATGTAATCCGATCCTCTGTTTTCCTTTTAATTTCTAGATCCTGTGTGTGTGTGTGTATGAAATTGGTGATGATATGAAAGCAGTGTCTTTGTACTAGATCTGTCTTCTACATGATTAATTTAATTGCTGTGTTAATGTTGATTAATAGTGCTATTAGATTTTGGCTTCTTTCTTATATTGTTCAAAGATTGGGGACTTCAATTTAAACCAGATCTTGTTTGAGAATCAAATTTATTGCTTTTACTAATTTATAGATCCAAATTGGCTAACATATTAACTTTCTAACTTTCTTCTCCATATGAAAATATGTCCTCCCAAGCTTCTCCTTTGGAAGCTTACAAAAAAAAGGCTTCTCCTTTAGAAAGTTTACTTCATCCATATTACTTCTAATGTGATATAGGGGGGAAAGGGAAAAGTCCGTTTAGCTTGATTGTAGAAGATCTGCACCCAATTTTACATTTACAGGATAGAATTTGGAAATAGAAACAAACAAATATTCAGATTGTAATTTAGATATGAAATAAATCTCAATTTCTGTGGGGGTACCCTATCTCTTTGTATCGAGGATCCTAGTACATAAATATCTAGAATACATGAATGAGTTGTTGAAGTTTGAAGGCGAACAAACTATAATATCTAGAATACATGAATGAGTTGTTGAAGTATCATAAAAAAAAAGGAAAAAAAACCTCGCTAGAAGGAGGGTTTGAACCTCCGACCTTGTGGTTAACAGCCACACGCTCTAACCCACTGAGCTATTCCAGCAATTTCATTATGTTTTCCATTTGTTTTCTCTTTCTTAATTATCTATTGACTGTCGTTGTTTCTAAATTTACAGACAACTTCCAAGCGTCTAGCAGATAAGAAGGTGGAGAAGTTTCAGAAGAACATCAAAAAGAGAGGTTTGGTTCCCGAGTCCACTGCAAAGAAAGGAAGTGCTTATCCTGTGGGACCTATGGTCATTGGGTTCTTCGTATTTGTTGTTATTGGATCCTGTGAGTTTTTCTTTGACCCTTCAGTATTTGTTTTTAGTTATCAAATTCAACATTAAACAATAAGTCACAAGCTTATATTTAATAGAAGAGACCTTATGCCTAGTGTCACAAGCTTTTGCGACTACGTACGACTTTCACAATTGGCAACAAGAGTAGGGAACTTTGGTAAGAGGCCTAATTAGGCAGACGTTGGTTGGATAGGATAGACTCCTTGGAGAATCAGAATTACGTTCCGTCTGGACTAACTTGACTAGGAGTCTAGGATAATATATGAAAATTTTCATTGTAGATTTGATCCTTCGGATTCACTTGCAGGCTTCTGGCCTCTCTGCATATATTACTCGTATTCTTATAATTCAATTAGTAGGATCAAAACAGCTTAACTTTTGGGTATTATTCATTAAACGATATACTTCCACTTAGGGTTTTACATTTGGTTGGAAAACACCCTTCCCCTCGACTGGTATCAATGAATAAAAGGAAAAGAAAGGATGGTTTACTATAACTATTCTCTATACCATAACTGATTAAAGTTTCTGTTTTTTTTTTTGTTTTTGCCAGCATTGTTCCAGATAATTCGAACAGCCACAAGTGGAGGAATGGCATAGGCAATGAATTTTTCTTTGGCGGCAATGATGATACTTTGTTGTTAGGTTGGTTTTGTTGGATGTTGGCTAGGAATCAATATGTTATTTGATAACCAAGTTGGAATGTTATAGTTGCGGAGTTTTCTGCCATTCAAGTAATATATATAACAATGTTATTAACTTTTATATCATATTTATATTATATTTAATTTTACATATTTATTTTTACCGCATTTACTCTTATAATGCTATTTCCAGTTGTTGAACAGATGTATATTTACAAGAACTCTTAAGATACTGTAGAGGTAGAAAATGTCATTGTTGAAGTTTAATCTTTAAAAGCGTCTGTGCAAAGTTTGCATTCTTTACTTTTTTATTTTTGAGTAGATGTTTTGGATTCTTTATTGATGAGTACTCAGTTAGGCTGACTCCTCACAAATGACTATTTTCACACGAATGACTGTTTTTACAGTTTTTACAGACATACACACTTGAACAAACGTCACTACCAGAGCTCCGGCGAGGTTCTCGCCGAAACCCCTCCGGTGTGAGAATAAGACTACGGTTTTTTAGAGGGAGAAAGTACAATATAAAACTGACAGCACAATAGTAAAGGGAATAAAACGTATCTTTGCTTCTGTCACATTTCCACTATTTATAGCTTCAATATTAGGTATAAATGCCACATGTCGTCATATTATTGGTTATACATTCCTATAAAATCGGCGTCTGTTTCTATTAATGGTCTTGGGTTTCTGTTATTGGGCTTGCTTTTGTTTCTTTTATTCTTTAATTCTTTTGGGGCTTTTATTTAATTGTTTGTAATCTTATAATAGCTTTAATTTGTAGATGGGCTTATTACTTATCATTTATCTTAATAATAGCTTTTATAAATCAATAAAGTTCAATATAAAAATAAAAATTTCGATTTAAACTCAGATGCAACTTTCCTAATGATTTGATCTGGATACATCAGGAATATTGTGTTTAATATATATTTTTTATTTTTAATTTAATAAAATTAAATATAACTAGACACATGAAAATTTTAAATTATTTTATTGTAAATCAAATTAAACTCAGATTTAATTATAAAATTATACTGACTTAATAAATTATGCTGTTTATTAGAAAAAATTAAACTTAACAAAGAAAAACCCAAACTTTTGACTCCGTAGCATGCCATAAGGTTGTTCGGCTTAAAAAATCCCACTCAAATAAATATTGTCACTGCAGTAAATCTATTGGTTGGATGTAAGAATAGAGAAGAGAAAATGGACGCCATTGATTCCGTTGATAGCGTTCGTCTTGTTAAACCTTGTCACAAGTTGATACAAACACATATTAGTGTGTTTATGCTTGAAGAAGAAGAAAAAGATGAAGAAGATAGAGTGAAATGTAAAGCTTTCATTGATGTAAAACTCAGAATACAACTTGTATTTATAATGTTGAATGGTAAGAGAATATATGAGGAAAGCTAAGTTTAACCGACTTCTATAGATACATTTCCTGTATGTATATATTGGCTTGCTCTCCAAGCTAAATTTTATAACAAACTTTCTAACTAACATTTGCCACTTGTCAACTTTGACAACTTGCATAGATTCCATCTTCTATAGCTTGTATTCCATGTTGCATGTTCTCTTGTGCACCTGCATGATCATCACAGTGATCATGATTATCACCATCCAGTTGCTTTCTTTTATCATCATGCACACTATAAGATATATCTAGTCTAGTAATGGACAAGTAAATAAACCTCCCAACTAGTCTTCTGTACATAAGAGCATTGTCAAACAGTAGAGAATCATCATCATCCAACAGATGATGATGTTGTTCCATAGGTATTGAAGAAGGTTTGCAAGCTGTCATCCCCAAATCTTGTAAGATATCAACTGTATACTTTCTTTGGTTGATATAAATGCCAGTTTTAGATATGGCAATCTCCAATCCCAAAAAGTACTTCAAAGGACCAAGATCTTTGATCATAAATCGAGTAGCAAGATACTCCTTAATTTCAGTAATTAACTGTTTGTTGTTGCCAGTTAATAAAATGTGATCTACATAGAGTAAGAGGGCAGCAAATTTATCTTTGTCAAAGTAGACAAACAAACTATGATCAATATGAGTTTGTTTAAAACCAAATTTTGCAAGAGATGAAGAGAATTTGATGTACCATTGCTTGGGAGCTTGTTTGAGTCTATATAAAGATTTGTGAAGCCTGCATACAAGTCTTGCTTTTGGATATTGAGCAACAAGTTCTGGTGAAGGAAGCAAACCAGGTAGCAAACTCATGTACACCTCTTCAGTTAAATCTCCATTAAGAAAAACATTGGTCACATCCATTTGACACAATGACCAATCATAAACAGCTGTTAATGCAAGTAAAACCCTCACTGTTGTCATTTTTGCAACAGGTGCAAATGTTTCTTTGTAATCTAAACCTTCAGTTTGAGTAAAACCTCTTGCAACTAGCCTTGCTTTGTATCTGTCTACACTCCCATCAGAGTTATGCTTTACTTTGTATAACCACTTGCAGCTCACTACTTTCTTGCCTTTAGGAAGAGGTTGTATAGACCATGTTTTTGTAACTTCAAGAGCTGAGAGCTCTACTGACATAGCTGTGCACCAAGCTGAATCTTTAACTGCTTGATTATAGGTGCTAGGTACATGAACAACAGTCATATTGACAATAAAACTTTTATACTCCTGATTAAACTTATCATAAGACAGATAATGTGATATAGGATATACACAATTAGCTGTAGAAGATAGCTTGTTAGTAACATAGGAAGGCATAGCATAATCAACATATATAACAGGCATAATTCTTTAACTGGCCTAGTAACTGGTTCATTTATGAGATTATGATCTGTTGCAACATTAGGAGAAGGAATGGAGGGAACATTAGACTAAGGAGAATGATTATCATGAGAAATGGGAGACTGAGGAGGTGAATTATCAGGTGTAACATGTGGTGAAGACACAGGTTCAGAAGTAGATTCATGTAGAGTGAATGATAATGGATCATCATACAAATAGGCCTGAGAATTATCCGAGGTAGGTTTATAGGTAGAAATTAGGTTTTGAAAAGGAAACTGGTCTTCAATAAAGTGACCATCCCTAGATACAAACACTTGTTTTGTATCTAGGTTGAGAATTCTATATCCTTTTTGATAGCTAGGGTATCCAATGAATGCACATTTATAAGCTCTTGGGGCAAATTTATCTTTGTGATAAGTAGTGTTTGTAGCATAACACGGTGATCCAAATACTCTCAGATGAGAATATTCAGGAGTTTTATTGTATAGAATTTGATATGGAGATAGACCTTTATGTAGAGAGGTTGGAATTCTTTTAGAAAGTAGGTAGCAGTGAGAACACAATCTCTCCAGAAAGAAATAGGGAGATGAGCTTGAAACTTTAAAGCTCTGGCAATGTTTAAAAGAGACCTATGCTTTCTTTCAGCTCTCCCATTTTATGGGGAGTATAAACACAGGTTGTTTGGTGTAGGATACCTAGAGTTCTCAAGTGAGGAGAGAGATATCTGTTTAAGAACTCTAATCCATTATCACTCCTAACATGTTTGATAGTGACTGAAAAATGATTTTGAATATAAGAAATAAAGTCTTGAAATATAGAAACTACTTGAGTTTTATCACTGAGTAAGTAATCCCATGTAGCTCTTGATTTATCCTCAACAATGATTTGAAACATTCAACAGTTACCATGAGTTTTGTATTTGTAAGGTCCCCATAAATCTATATGCACAAGATCAAACAAGTTTGTGCTAATAGAATTACTGTTATGAAATGGTTACCTGGATTGTTTAGCGAGAGGACAAACATCACACTGAAAAGTAGGTTTTGCATTGATATGAAAAGGTAAGTGAGCTAAAACATTATGAGATACATGCCCTAACCTAGAGTGCCACAACTTTATATTGTTTTAAGTGTGCACATTAGAACAATAGCTAGAAGATACATCATTCTTAAGCAACTTAAACATGTCACAGTTGCTAGAACTAGACTGTAGGCTTTGAAGTTTATGTTGGTTCAACAAATATAGTCCATCTCTTAGCTCACCAATCTCTATATTCCTCCTCAATGTAGGGACCTGAAGAAGACAATTAGATGGTGAGAAAATGAGCATGTGATTTGAGCACATTGACCAATAGGTAATTTAAGAGAGGACTGTATAACTTTGGGCTGTTTCAACAAGTGAAAGAAAGGTGTAATGTGATCAGTTGCACCAGAGTCAATTATCCACATATGTGAAGGCAGTTTAAAAACAGTTATAGCATAAATACTATGAGTGTTAAAATTGAGATTATTACCAGCTCCACGTACAGTGTTGACTGAGGGAAATTGCCAATTATTGTTGCTAGTTGAAGGCTCATTTCCTGTTCAAGCTTTCACTCCAGGTTGCAACATGTTTAGAAAACTCTTATATTACTCCTCAATCAATGTATACCCCTCTTTCTTTTCAACTTGCTCAGCTCCAGTCTTAGTGTTGGAACTCGGACCCGGGCTTGGGTATCCGGGCGGAGGAGGAAGACAATCCACATTCGGACATGCTTCCCACACATCCAGCATATCTCCGATGTTTAAGGAATAAATATCTTAGATATTTATTAATTCATGATTATCCCTAATTAACTGTAAATTAATCGTATTTATCTAATAATAACGATTTAACTGATGATAGAGTCCATCTCTATCCAAACTCTATCTTAACTACCCAATAGAAGTGGAAGACTCCTAACCAACTACTGCTTCCTATCCCTATAAATAGGTACCAATCACCTCATTTCCAAGTTCTGATCTCTCTACTCACACTTACACTCACATACACTTGTCTCAGATTTTACCCTTTTTATACAGATCCCATCACTTACTCTTACACCGGAGGTGAATCGGGGAGAAATCTCCCCGCATTCATTCAATTTGCAGGTTTCCCGGCTACGATCCCGGAGCGGCAAAAACCAGCATCAACATTTGGCGCCGTCTGTGGGAATCTATATATTCCGGCGGTGAAATCTTGACATTTCTGTGAAACCACCATCGAAATGGCCAACAACATTTCCAATAATGATCCGTTCAGAACTCCATCCAACCGCATCACTCCCAATTCCTTTGTCATTTACACCCCCATAAACACAACTCTTAGGTCTGCTGGAACATCACGAAGCTCCGTCGAAAATCGCACGTCCAGAGATAATGACCCATTTATCACCGACGAGAATGGAGTGGTTCACTTTGTGCAAGGCGATTCGGAAAATCCTCCATCATTCCAAGTCCATGCAGATCTAAGGGTGTTGCTAAACAGCAGGCGTTGGTTGCATGCTCCTTCTCCTCCACGCGTCGGACGCACTAGGCTGACCTTTGTGGATGATGAGCAACCCAGCAGGCTTGAAATTGCGAGAACCACCCATGAAAGAATTATGAAGGCAAGAGAGGAAAGGGCTAGGAAGGCGAAGGAAGAAAGTTAAGAAGGTCGCAGGAACAAAGCGACAGGGAAACCCTCCTAGCTCTGAAGCTTCAGCAGCAAGAGATAGAGCAAGTTCAACGCTGCCTTGAAGAAAGGCTGAATAGGGGAAGACGGGAAGATGAGGATACGGCCATACCTATGGATGTGGATATGGAGCCGGACAACCCTGACAATATAGGAAGAGAAAGGAAGGATTCGGGCAAGGACGGGAGGACCAGGAAGAGGTCCAGCAGGCCAAGAAACGATTATCCATCCTCTGATGGGCCGGATTCGGCAACGATTCTGACGATGAGCAAGTGAGCAGAAGGATTTCCAAAATATAAAAAATAATGATGGGCGGATAAAGAGATTTCTATACGGAGTCTCCCCTGGTAGCAGAAGTACGCAACCACAAGCCCAAGCAAGGGCTTGCCTGCCCAAACATTCCAAAGTATGGTGGGAAGACGAATCCTGGTGACCATGTAGTGGAGTATGAGAGACTTATGCAGATGGCAGGACACGACGACGTCACCATTTGCATAATGTTTGAATGCTTCCTAAAAGACGGAGCAAAGAACTGGTATCACACCCTCCGTCCAAATAGTATTCATTCCTTTGAGCAGCTAAAGAGGAAATTCTTAAAACATTTTGCCTTCTACCGGCGTAAGGGCAAAGATACTGATTGGTTGATTAACATCAAGCAGCGTCCAAATAAAAAAATGGTTGATTATATGAAGAGATTCAAAGAGGCGTGCCAACATGTCAACAATATTCAGGAGAAGGAAGCGATGGCTTTCTTACGAGGAGGTCTGGACCCAGTGATGAGCAAAAAGTTAAGGGAGTCCTTCTATGACTTCCCTCCCAGTAACCTAGATGACATGTTTTAAAGAGCCAATAATATCTAGCTTAAAGAGGAGACCATGGGAGAAGAAAACAATAAAGGCAAAGTGTTTGACAGGTTGGGGAAAAGAGGGAGTCGATCCCCTCGCTCTCATGGCGAGAGTCGTTCGCCGGACAGACGAAGGGACCGTAGGCCTAAACAAGAAGATCTCAGGGATAAGTTGAAGAGAAAACGAGAAGAAAATGAATTCACTCCCCTAAATACCAGCTGGGCACAGATCCTAAACATCATAAAAAAATGGTGATGTCCAGAAACCTCAGAAGCTGAAGGTGCCAGAACACAAAAAAGACATCAGTAAGTGGTGTGAATACCACGAGGACCATGGACACAATACAGAAGATTGATGGCAATTGAAGAAGTTAATTGAGAAAATGATCAAGGACGGAGATCTCAAGCAATTCATCAAAAAAGACAAAGAGGAACGCAAGCACGGAAAGGGTGAATATGGAGGCAGGAGAGACATAACTAAGTCAGAAAAGGGAAAGGGAAGGAATCCAGATGATTATGTCCACACCATTGCAGGAGGAAACATATTGGGGAACAGTTCCAAATCCGCCAAGAAAAGGTACGCCCGAGAAGTATACAACTTATATAGAAATGTGAATCGGCCAAAGAAAGCAGAGCCAATATTCTTCTCCCATGATGACTTCGAAGGCGTCAGTTACCCTCACAGGGACCCCTTTGTGTTCACCTGCATCATATAGGGGAACGGGGATTGGAAGAGTGCTGGCAGACGGGGGAAGCTCAGTAAATGTACTCATGAAGAAAACTTATGACCAAATGAATTTGGGAGGTGAGAAGATGGAGCCCTGCGATGAGCCCCCATTAAGAGGACTAGGAGACAGACCCATACCAATAGTCGGGCAAATGACCCTTAACCTGACTATAGGAACCTTTCCTCATACTGCAACCAAACCAGTGCATTTCTACATAGTGGAGGAGCCATCACCCTACAATCTGATAGTCGGTCGCCCAATGCTCATTGACTTCCAAGCCATCTATTCATTGCCCCAACTCAAAATGAAGTTTCCTTTGGAGTCAGGCATCAGAATAGTCAGAGGTGATCAAGTGGTAGCATGATCAATCATGATGGATGAGTTAAAAGAGCAGGATAAAAAGGATGACGAAGATAAAGATCCTCATGCAAAAAATCCAAGAGGAAGGATGATCAGCCTGAGTCATCCAAGAGGGGAAGGATGTCCCTGAACGTGGAAAGAGGACACTTTGGGGATGAATTAACACGGACTATTACAGAACCGGTCAGCTAGACGGAGCAAGTGAAGTTGGAGCCCGGTAACAAGGAGAAATTATTGACCATTGGAGCCGACTTATTGCCAGAAACAAAAGAACAGTAGATTACAGTCTTAAAGGAATACTCAGATGTCTTCGCGTGGGGACCAGAGGATATGCCAGGGATAAGTCTCGAAATTTCAGTTCCCATTTGAATGTAGACCCTCAGCACAAGCCTGTCAGAAAAAAGAAAAGAAACTTTGCCCCCAAAAGACAGAGGATTATTGAAGAAGAGGTAGACAAGCTTCTGAAAGGAAACTTCATCAAAGAAATCAAGTATCCAGAATGGTTGGCAAATGTCGTGGTGGTTAAGAAGCAAAATGGAAAATGTGTGTGGATTACACTGATCTAAATAAAGCATGCCCCAAAGAATGCTTTCAGACGTTGAGGGAAAATAATATGAAGGTTAACCCCACTAAGTGCACGTTTGGGGTACACTCGGGCAAGTTCCTTGGATATATGGTCAGTCAGCGGGGGATAGAGGCCAACCCAGAGAAGATTCAAGCAATGTTGGACATGAAACCCCAAAAAACAAAAAGGGAGGTACAGAGGTTTACATGAAGATTGGCCGCCTTGAGGAGTTTTATATCCAGATCGACAGAGAAAGCATTGTCATTCTTTGACACAATAAAGGGAGATAAAGAATTCACATGGACAGAAGAATGTGAAATGGCATTTAAGCAAGTTAAGGAGTACTTATCCTCTCCACCTCTCCTCACCAAACCGGACGCCATAGGAACATTACAGCTCTACCTAGAAGCCTCAGACCGCTCGGTTGCTTCGGTCCTCATAAAGGAAGAGTCAGGTATTCAGAAACCGGTATTCTATGTCTCCCATGCCTTGAAAGATGCAGAGACCAGATACCTAAATATCGGGAAGTAGGCCCTCGGACTGGTGATGTCAGCAAGAAAGCTAAGGCACTACTTCTAGGGAAGGACCATAGAAGTGGTTACTGACCAGCCTTTTAGAAAGATCTTGCATAAAGTTGACACTTCGGGCAGGCTAGCAGCCTAGGAAATAGAGTTGGGCGAATATGACCTGGTATACAAGCCAATGAATGCCATCAAAGCACATGCACTGGCCGATTTCATGGTGGAATGTAGCTTTAGCACCCCAACGAAACCTATTCAGCAAGAGAGACAAGAATCCGGGCAAGCCGATTCCGTTCCTATTCACCCATCCAAGTACTGGAAGCTGCATATAGATGGTTCAGTCTCAGAAGGGAGATATGGAGCAGGGATATCACTCATCAGCCCAGAAGGTTTTGAGATTAATAAGGCAATTAGGTTCACCTTCCCCCTAACCAATAATGAGGCAGAATATGAAGCCCTCTTGGCTGGAATGAACCTGGCAAAAAGTGTGGAAGTCAGATATTTGAAAGCGCACAGTGACTCTCAGCTGGTAGTGAAGCATTATTCGGGAGAATATGAACAGAGGGGAGATAGACTGAAGGTATATGCAGCAGAGGTCAAAAACTTGGCCAAATATTTCACGCCCTTTGAGTTAATTGGCATCGATAGAGCCGACAACGGGCGGGCATACGCATTATCCCGTCTCGCCTCCGCCGAAGCCAAGGATATTGAAGGAACAATCTACATGGCACAGATAAGCATCCCCAACATTAAGAGAAAAGAAGTCATGCCGATTAGTCAAGGATCGAATTTGATGACTCCGATTAAATTATATTTGGATGAGGGCATCCTGCCCCTTGAAACCAATGAGGCAAGAACAGTACAATACAGAGTAGCCAATTATACCATAGTGGACCACCGGTTGTACATGAGGTCTATATCTAAACCCTTACTGAAATGTCTAGACCCAGACGAAGCCCAATTGGCCATTGAAGAAGTTCCTGAGGGACATTGTGCTGACCATCTTGCTGGAAAGGCCTTGGCTTTGAAAATCTTAAGGCAGGGTTACTTCTGGCCTACTATACGGACACACGCGATGGAATACACAAGAAAATGTCACAAATGTCAGATACACTCAGATAAGCCTGTGAAGCCATCCACAGAATTGTCTCCCATCTTGTCACCAATACCCTTTGCAATGTGGGGAGTCGACATAGTTGGGAAATTGCCCAGATCCAAAAATCAAGCTATCTTTTGTATTGTGGCTGTGGACTACATGACCAAGTGGGCGGAGGCCCGTCCGTTGGGGAGTATAACAGAGGAAGCATGTGAAAAGATTTTCTTGGAATATGTGATACTTAGGTTCGGAGTGTCAAAGATTGTAGTATACGACAACGGAACCCAGTTCAAAGATAAGAGGTTCACTGAATTCTTAAACAAATGGGGAATAGATCACCGCACGGCTTCAATGGCCTATCCTCAGGCGAATGGGCAAGTTGAAAGTACTAATAAAGCATTATTCAAGGGGATTGAGAAAAGATTAAATCGAGCAAAAGGCTTATGGGCAGAGGAACTTTATAATGTACTTTGGGCATATCGCACCACTCCTCGGACTGCCACATGAGACACCCCATTCAGGCTGACTTATGGGATAGATGCACTTGTTCCCATCGAGGTAGGCATACCTTCCTACCGCAACCTTTGTTTTAACCTGGAGAAGAATGATGAAGGGGTGAGGGCAGACAAAGTTTTCTTGGAAGAGTTAAGGGACCAAGCGGTCGCCCGAATGTCTGCTTATCAACAAAGAGCAGCACGATATTTTGACCCAGGAGTGAAAAAGAGAACATTCAAAGTGGGAGACCTCGTACTTAGAGAGGTTTTACATGCCTCGGTCTGGCACTTGTAAGTTGGAAGCAATGTATGGGGAAGAAGTCAAGAACACTTAGAACGTTACACACTTGAGACAGTACTTCCAGTAGTCAATTTCAGTCATTTTTTTTATTAGAATGGCAACAATTAGTCATTATATTGTTAGGATGTAGTCGTAGTTCAATGGGAGTTGCCCCTATCAATAAAACTTTGAAGTACCTTTGATTCGTTCTTACATTATTGGTTTATTACTGCTTTATTATCACTATTCACCCAACACGGGCATTATACACGGCTAATATACTTTAATGGCCATTAAGCCTAAATAGCAAAATAACCCCAAACGACGATTGATTAAGTTCATAGTTTGGACAATAACCCCAAACAACGATTGATTAAGTTCATAGTTTGGATCAGAATCCCAAACGACGATTGATTAAGTTCATAGTGTGGACAACAATCCCAAACGACGACTGATTAAGTTCACAGTTTGGACAACACAAACAAAAATTGATCAAGATCATAGCTTGAATAACAATGCTAAGGTAGTGATTTACTATAAAAAAAAATCACGATCCAATTGATTCGATCGAAATCCGGATAAAGTGTTTTATTTTATAAACTAAAATAAATCACCTTATTCGGGTTCGGGCATTATACCCGAATCTTGTTTTAACCGATCTACATGATTGTACTTGTTCATCATTTGAATTCGGACATTATAATATATCAATGAGCAAGAGATAGTTATAATTCGGGCAAGCCAAAAGGAATACACAGAATAAGCAGGTTGAATTATAGACCTCAGACTGCATTCGGGCATGAAACCCGATCAATTCCCAACCTATTCGTCCATCAAAAATATAATCACAAGTACACCGGGCATTCCCGGGCAAATTGGGTACTAGAAAAAAAAATACCAAGTATTTAGTTACAAATCCATCCGGGCATTCCCGGGCAAATCAATCTTCACCGTCACTTTCGGCCGAGTCAACCTCGGTCTTATCATCCGGATGCTCGGGCGCCGGTTTGTTTTCACCTGTCATCTCCTCAGGTTCGGACACCATGAGGTCTTCATCCGGATCCGCCAAGTATTTGGTGTAGTCAACACCTTCATTTTTCAACAATTTTAACACTCGGGCCTGTCCCAAGTTCCAGTAATCGACTCGGGCATTAGTGGCCCGAAGTGTCTCTTTCTCCATAGCACGGTCACGACGGCCGACTCTACGTTTGAGACGAGTAATCCGGCGCAAAGACTTCTCTTTTCTGAGACTCAGCTTGCGGTTGCTTTCTTCCAAGTCCTTCATCTTTGACTCGGCCTCCTTTGCCCGAGCTTCAGCCTCGTCGGCCCTCTTTTTCTCCTTCCCCACCTCCTTATTGGCCGTTTTCAACTCGGACTCAGCTTTTTGAAGACGCTGGCTCGCCACGGCTGCCCAAGAATCCATCTGAAAAGGCAACATGTCAGTACACATTTAAGATGAAGGCAAAAAAGCTAAGTGTAAAATAGATACCTGCGCTAGATGCCCGAACAGGTTGTCGCATATCTGGGAACCAGACATCTTATCGAACATGTCCGAATCCCCAGGCGAAAACATGATTTGGGAAAGCTCCTGGCCGACCTTAGCGGAAGGAGTGGTGGCCGGAACAGCAAAATGGATCATCTCATTGGGAAACACCTCCTCTCTTCCCCTCTTTCTCGGCTTCAGCTTGGCCAGGTCGATCATCGGAGTCGGCCTTTTAGTAAAAGGCATCACCGACTTTATGGATGGAGATGGAGTACTTTGGGTATCGGTACCCATTTCCCCACTCTTCTCGGGCAAGGTGGTAGAAGTGGCCGACTTCTTAGCCTTCTCTGCTTTCCTTGCCCGGGCAGCTGCATGAAGTTCCTCCATCTTTGACTTTCGAGCCACTGTACAAAAAGAAAAAGTTAGCGAACAATTTCAAATATCATGTATTCGGACATAAACGGAAAGATATATATAACATGGGGACTTAACCTCTAATAGACTCCAAGAAAGATTTGTCCTGAATCATGTTGGTGTCTACAACTGTTAAGTGAGGGGCCGATAGCTTCTCGAAGTCGGCCTTCTCCTCTTCAGTTAATTCGGGCTTCCATTTGCCCGGCTCCACATCCTTCCACAAATTATAATTATTCAGCCCTGGCCCGTTGACGAAGAACCATTCACTCTCTTTTCTTTTGGTGCTTTTAAAGAGTTTGGCCCAATCCGGCCTTCCGCTCCTCTTAAAAAGGCTGTATATGCCTGGAGTACCTCCCCTTCTATATTCATATTGTGTCCAAAACAATTTCTCATTAGGCTTGACATCTGCCTCCTTACACCGACCCAAGTAAGCGCATATATGAATATACGCATTCGGCGCCAATTGCTTGACTGCTATGTCTAAGCTTACTAAGACTTCCTTCACCGCCCTATGAAGAGGAAACCTAAGTCCGCACTTCAAATGCGCCTTGGTTATTCCAACCGCACTCTTTCCATTTATTTTTAAGTGGTGATATATCTTGTATCCGGGTTGTGGAGAAACATACTTGAACTTCGGGTCATGAGGGTATTCGGCCCTAATTTCTTTAATCTTCCCTTTGGTGATTTTAGATGGTTGATTAATGTTTATATAGTGCTTGGGATCATTATAAACTTTGGCCGGATCGTTATAGGTAGACTCAGGCCCGGCCTTCCCCCCTTTGTTATCAGTCACGTTGCCCGCCTCCACAGTACTCGACCCCACTTCCTCTTGCGGAGATTGATCCACTTGAGATTCGGGCCCTACACCTCCGGAATCGGCCATGTGCCTGGAAGTGACTTCATTAGGATTTAGTTCTTCTAAATCGGCCTAAGGCCTGACAAGATACTCATCAAGAGGTGTCAGACTAGAGTCTGGAGACACCGGCAACATGTCTACCATCTGAGAAAAGATGCTCAATTAATATACAAGTAACTCGGCTCCTATATCTAGACTTGGATACTTAAAACTTGAAATTAGGTATTCGGGCATGACATGGGTAAATGAATGGTATTAGAAGTCGACCTCATGAGGATTATGGGGACAAAGCTACTCTAGTCGCCCGGATAAGCGGGCTACAAAACCATGAAAGCCCTCTAATAAACAAAGTATTCGGCCAATACTACATGAGAGTCCACTTGGGGACTTGGTTAATCCCTAGGCTATCCATACCAAAGGAATGGTCGAATTCATTATAGTTGGGCAACATTAAAAGCCGCCCAATCAAGCCTATCCGGGCAGCAAGTGAGTTCGACCCTAATAAGTGGAGCTAGTTATCCTCAGCTTCAGTCCTCGGGCCCTAATGTGACCGACCTCGTCACGCCCGAATACTAGTTACATTATACAAGGACAATGATGAATTTGAAACGCCACCACCACAAGCGGCGGCACCGCCGCCGGAAAAGCGCAACGCCACCGCCGGAAAATTATAATCGGTAGCGATTTGGCCCAAAATTGGTGTTTTCCATCGGAATATTTACAAAATACTTAATTCCAACCATTCTCATACCATAAATGCAACAAAAAACATATAAAACCCAGTTGATTCATACGAAATCGAAGAAACAAAAAGGTTTTTATCCCAAAATTGAAAACCTTAACAGTTAGAGAAATTGAAAGAAATCGACGAGGAAAATAAGAGATTCTTACTTGGAATCGCATAAAACTCCTTGAAGATATTTCCTGTAACAAATTTGCTTCGAATTTCGGGTGACGATCTCGTTCTTAGAGAGAAGAATATGAATGAAATTGTGAAAAGAGGAGAATGAAAGTTCTTCCCCACGGTTCATATATATATATATATGAAATTGGATGGCCTAGATTAAATCAAAATTTTAAAATGAAGGACTCAGATCTCCTCACATCTCCTGTGAACAAGTAGGGGGAAACTCGGGCGCCCGTTGCCCAAGTAGTACTTATATTAGCCGAATTCATTAGTCGGGCAGTAGTATTGTAGGTCCGATTCTATCTTTCAAGTCATCTCCCAAGTAAAACTTGGAAGGTGACTGAGGACTTGTAGGAACTCGGACCCGGGCTCGGATATCCGGGCGGAGGAGGAAGACAATCCACATTCGGACACGCTTCCCACACGTCCAGCATATCTCCGATGTTTAAGGAATAAATATCTTAGATATTTATTAATTCATGATTATCCCTAATTAACTGTAAATTAATCATATTTATTTAATAATAATGATTTAATTGATGATAGAGCCCATCTCTATCCAAACTTTATCTTAACTACCCAATAGAAGTGGAAGACTCCTAACCAACTACTGCTTCATATCCCTATAAATACGTACCAGTCACCTCATTTTCAGGTTCTGATCTCTCTACTCACACTTACACTCACATACACTTGTCTCAGATTTTACCCCTTTTATACAGATCCCATCACTTACTCTTACACCGGAGGTGAATCGGGGAGAAATCTCATCGCATTCATTCAATTTGCAGGTTTCCCAGCGACGTTCCGGGAGCGGCGAATCAACACTTAGTTTCTCCAGCATTAGTGTTTACTTGAGTAGCTATCTTGGACAAGTGCTTTGGCTTGCCATAAGATTTGTGCCAAGGTGGAAATCCAACAATACATAAACGTTTCTCCTTAGTATGCCCTTGCATATGACAGTAACTACACTTTACATCTGCATCATTCTTTTTATTTCCTTTATATCCTTTCGATTCACCAACATTCACAACTTGAGTTTATTTTACAACCATAGCAATATTATCATGCATAACACCATACTGATTCCCAGCTTCCCTTTGGTGTTCTTCTTGAATCAACATAGAGAAAGCTTGAGTGATGGTAGGTAGGGGAGACATCATGAGGATTTGTCCTCTAACATTAGTAAAGCTATAATTTAATCCTATGAGAAAGTGATTCAGTTTCACTATTCTCTCATATTCATCAAGTCTCTATTTAATTTCACAGCTACATTTACCACAGTTGCATCGGGTAAAATAACTGGAGATAGTCATATTTCCTTGAGTAACATGACTAAGCTCTTTTCTGAGATTATACATCTTAGGAATGTTAACATGAGAAAACCTAGCTTCAAGATCTTCCCAAATCAATCTAGCAGATGTAAAATACACAACTGAATTTCTAATCTCAGGTGTAACTGAGTTCAACAACCAAGAGATAACAACATCATTACATCTGATCCATAGAGACAACAAATGAGAGTTTGAAGCTGGTTTTACCTGTGAACCATCAATGAAACCTAGTTTCATTTTAGCAGATAAGGCAATCTTTATAGATCTAGCCCATTGATTGTAGTTGTGTTCATCTAACATCATAGAGACGATGTTGATGCCTGTGTTATCAGCTGGATGAAGGTACAAAGGATGGTTGACATCTATGGTGTTTGAATTTATTGAAGATGAAATAGAATTTGTATTAGGGTTTGTAACATTTGCATAAGAAGCCATCGGATTCATATACTTGAATATGAGTAATAAATCAGTAAAATAGCAGCAGAACCAGTAATCAAATACTGGATCTAAGCTCTGATACCATGATACAAACACATATCAATTTATTTATTCTTGAAGAAGAAGAAAAAGATGAAGAAGAAAAAGATGAAGAAGAAGAGAGAGAGAGAGAAATGTAAAGCTTTCATTGATGTAAAACTCAGAATACAACTTGTATTTACAATGCTGAATGTTAAGAGAATATATGAGGAAAGTTAAGTTTAACTAACTTCTATAGATACATTTCCTGTATGTATATATTGGCTTGCTCTCTAAGCTAAATTCATAATAAACTTTCTAACTAACATTTGCCACTTGTCAACTTTGACAACTTGCATAGATTCCATCTTCTATAGCTTGTATTCCATGTTTCATGTTCTCTTGTGCACCTGCATGATCATCATAGTGATCATGATAATCACCATCCAGTTTTACATGCTTTCTTTTATCATCATGCACACTATCACAAGCCTGATAAAAAAGGTACCAATTATTGCTCCTCTCTAATTTCTATAAGTTTGAGTTTTCTTCAAATTTGATGAAATTTATTTTGTTTGATGATAAAATTGGTAAAGGTCGCCATCTGTATATCCATCGGCTTCGTTGTCATGGGGTTTGTAGGTTTCTTAATCTTTATTCCCATCAACAACATCATCATTGGTGCTACCTAAGTTTTGCTTTTACCTTATTTCATCTGATTTGCCCTGTTTTATGTTGTTATTACTCCCAATATAAGCCTCTACGTCCAACTACTTATGAACTTATGTGGATGTCAGGTTTAGTATTTTTGCTGTTTAGTATTTTTGCTGGGAGCTAGTACCAAAATATGTGTTTGTGTATGGAACTTTGTTGTATTACCATAAAATCAGAAGGAAAAGACCAGTAAATCCTAGTTACATATAAGATTGTGCATTGTTCAGTATATATTTTGATTGCGTCTTGCTTAACCGCCATGTTTATAGTTTTATGTTCTGTCCCTGGTTGATTTGCTACAAAGCCCTTTCTTTAAGAAAGAGGGCTAAAAAATAGAAAAGGTAGATTACATCTTTGGTAGAATAATGTTAGTCAGGAATTATAGTGTTTAGTGCAAATGTGGTAGTTAATCATGTCATGCAACACTAGTGTTTCTTACATGATTACTCTATAAAATTAGTACTTGAGATTAGCCTCAAGTCTAGTGTAGCTGAATCATGCATCAAGTAAAAGTTGCGTTTCAGAAATCACCTGACTGAATGTGGAAGATGGAGTTTTATTTATAATTATTTATTACTCCTGTTTTCGTATATCTATCTTAAGATCTTTCTACATTTTTTTAGATAAGCAGAAATTTATTAAACAGTCGGTAGATTTACAGTGGGAGAATGTCGTCGCTGGTGTCGTTCGAGTATACTTCTCCCATTTGTACCTGATTCTAAGTCTGTATCAAACTAATGTATGTGGTGGTTTTTTTGCAGCTAATTAAGTATCAATTGGCTCTAATCGAGGTTTCGAAGTAAATAGAAGAGCTCACTAACTATTGGAAAAAGAAAAGAACGTTTAATTATTTAACCGAAAAGATATCTTTTGACTTTTATGGCTTGTCTAAAATGTAAAATATAATCTATTAATTTTAAAGCTATGTAAAAATAGTACAGTTATGCTATTATATAGTATGTAATAGTCTATTTAGAATAACAAAAAGAAAAACATACTAAAGTTAGTCTTAGTGATGAACTCTAAGATGAAGTAATAGTACGACAGAGCATGGGAAGCGTGGTAGGAAAAGAAGAAAGCAAAAAAAAAATTGGACCATTTCTTGATTTGTGCGTGTCATCCTTGCACAAGGGCCATGCTAATCTTCTATGTATCATTCCAATTTTATCGGATGTCCCCGAAGGGACAGAAGTGATAGTGAAAATAATTGTATATAAATAGGATATTGATTAGACAGTTAAACGATGTGGGAGAAGCAAATAAGGCCCACTACAACTAGAACAACTATCCTACAACCACTAACAAAACAAGGAAAGACACTGAACTAGAACAACTATCCTGCCGGGGCTACACTAAGTTAAGATACAAGAAAAAAATAAACACATGCCTTCAGCTTGTCCTAGAATCTGCCATTCCACAATCGAACTCCAAAAAGTCTCTCTAATCACTTACTCTGGAAGCCCTTCTCGCAAGATTCTTCAAAGTCAACCTTATTCAAATGGATGAGACATATCTTGTCAAATGATGCTTGATGCAAAGAACTTCTCATCTACTGATTTTGAAGACTGAGAACTACACTATCACTTGATGACAACCAGTAGATTATGGCCACAACATAAATACCTCTTGCACCTGAAACCAATCTAGAACTAGATTAACCTTTTGTATCAACAATCTCAACATCCGAGGGCACAAAAAATCTCCTACCATTCTTGTACTTGAGATGCACACAAAAAGATCAGCGTAACAAGATCTATGCCACTGAGCTACACATTCTAAAAACGATCGCCTAGAAAATCACAAAAGAACACAAAGCCAAACAATCTTACTTTTTTCTTTCGTAGGAACTCTGTCACATCCCTGTAAACTCTATTAGAAGCCAATCCAAAACACATTTAAGACCATCTTTTAAGCCTCCACAATTTCTTAATCTTTAAACCAATACTTCTTGTCACTAACATATTTTATAATTCACAATTTCTCTGGCCATTTGAAAGAATTTAGATTAGAATCTCATACTTACATCTTCCTTCCATAGCCTCACTTTAAAGAAAACTATAACTAAAAATTAAATCACCCAGAAAACCTTCACTTAAAATAAGATTTGTTACTGTCAGATCCTTCCAAATTTCACCCACCAACTAAATTTATCCCTTTGAGGAAAGAGCCTCATATTTAGCCCAGACTCAGCTACCATGATGGCCTCCTTCCTTACAAAATCGGATTGAGACCCACAATCATTTCCTATGTTAGTATCGTGGAAGTCTAAAAATTCTTGAGCAATCACTTTTTCTTTTAATGCCTTCAATTTGTATTTCTTTTTCTATTGAGACAGAGACTTCCACATTTGAAACCTTTTGATTTTTTATCTCGGTTGGGCACTCTGTTATCTTGCTGAGCAATCTCAATAGTATTTGCCGACTTTATCTCTGCAGAAGATGTGGAACAATGGTCTTGAGAGCATTTCTCCCCTGACTTTCCCTCCGTCTCAGGAACATGCATATCGCAGCTTTTCTTTTTCTCAAGCCTTTGATTTTCATCTCTTGCTCTCCGTTCATTGATGAACATAGATACATTATCACTACTATCAACTATGTTAACTGATGAATCCAACTGTTGGGCTTGTTTTTGACTTAGTTGAAGCCCATGTTTTAAGCCCAATTTTAAGGCCTCTTAGGTCTTTTGTTTGTT
>JAUEJK010419734.1:0-14304 GCA_032274865.1 Eryngium alpinum
ATTTGAAAAGATTTATAATGAATGATTATCTCGTTTATCTAAAATGCTAAAACATCTTATATAAAAGATCAAAAAAAATTCTCTAAAACATCTTACATTTAAGACCATTTAAGACCAGAGGGAGTAATTAAGATGTACTTGAAGTATGTCTGTTAATATAGAGTAAATTGCATTTCGGTGGCCATATTTGCCACTGAATCTTAATAAAATGGTTAGAGTTTATACTTTTGTGTAACGGTGGCTATATTTTATTAACGTTTAACGATACGGTGGCTGCGTTAAGTCTCCATCCAAAAAGCTGTTAAATAATTTTATTTAATATAATTAATGTTTAAAAAAGTAATTAATCCCTCTAAATAATAATTTCTGAATAACTCTGGGTAATATTGTAAAATCACAAGTCCCAAAAAATGGTATTTTCGTCAATGTACACAATTTTAATTCTTCACAAATTACTCCCCTAAATCAGAAACTTTATTACGTTAATTACCATATTATACTCATCTTCTTCTTCTCTTATCTCTGATTCAAAATCTATTGCCGCCGTATGAAAATCAAATATGTCTAACCATCCTATAACTCCACCGTTGCATCGTTCAATTCCAGGTAATCTCAATTTTTTCTTAATGTCAGTATTTAGGTGTTTCTTCCAGATTTTTGTTTCAGTTTGCTGTAGCATGTTTATTAGTTTGATTTGTGTAATCTCATCTTCTTCTTCTCTTATATCTGAATGAAAATATGTTGCCGCCGTATGAAAATCAAACATGTCTAAACAACCTATAACTCCACCGTTGCATCATCCAATTCCAGGTAATCAAATTTTTTTCTTAATTTCAGTATACAGGTGTTTCTGCTAGGTTTTTCAGTTTGCCGTAGCATGTTTATTAGTTTGATATGTGCAATCGTTGTTATATACACTAGTAGTCCTGCCCGCTACGCGAGGCGGGAGGAACATATTTAATGTATTTGTCAGAGTATTTTGTATGTGTAGATGTTAGTAATATTTAGTCATTTTTAAAAATAAGTATTTCTCTCAATATAAATGAAATTTCCATATATTAATTGTGGGTACTTTTAACATAGAAGCCCATTTGTAATTGGGTTGGACTGCCTGGGGCTTTAGCCCAATTAAAATAAGAAACAGTTTGTTCCTGTATTTGCTTCGTGTGTGTCTTAATTTCTAGGTTACCTTCCTTCTTCTTAGTTTTAGTGATTCCTTGCGCCGAGTTTCTGGATCCCCACCTTCTGTTGATCTTGTAGTAGTCAAATTCCGCCGCCAGTTGTCTTTGTAATTGATAATGGATTTGGGTGATGGTAATAATTGGTTGTTGTTCCTTAATATTTGTTTGAATTTGTACTTTTTGAGTTCCTCAATATTAAATTTGCGTGCTTTTTGTAAAGCAGGAGTAGTCAATTTTTTTATGAGGGTTCCAGCATCAAGTTGGGCGGATTCTTATTTAGTAAGTTATTGAGCTGAAAAAGTAGTTAGATTTTGTTTGATATTTAGTATTAGTAATTGATTTGGTATATTTAATTTCAATGCAGTATGCTCCCTCTGCTTTTGCTGCTCACTATGGCCATAATCTGTGTGGAGGAATTTTTTTACATGTCAGGAACGGTGACATATTTGAAGTAAAATATAACTCATATTGTGGTTGTTTGGTTAGTTTGTCGAAATTATTTGAGAGGTATAAATTGGGTAGTTGTTATTTCTTATTTCTGGAGTACGGTGGTGGAAGGAGATTTGATGTTACTATTATTAGTTCAAGCACCACTGAGATATTGTATCCCCCTAATCCTGAATTCTATCCTCTGAAAGAAGTTGTGGTTTGTAGTATTCCGATAGAAGAGCCATTAGTTCCTACTGTAGGTAAACAAAAATTTCTTAATAACCTTTGTTTTTTTAATTGAGTTGTACTTTTATGTTGACATATATTTCTATTTTTTAGGGAAATCATTAGTTGATGATATGAATTGTGCACTGGTCTGCATTAGTCGATATGGACAGGGGATAGATGAGTTTAAATTTGTTATAAGGGAAAGTTGTTTGACTGTTCCTGGTTCAGTGGTAAGTAGTTCAGCTATTTACAAATTTTGAGTGTACATAAATTTGTTTTACAAAGATAATGTTTTCTAAATTTAATGCAGGTTATTCCCCCTGACAGTAATATACTTCATGAGTCATCTGCTGATAGTTTTCAAGTATTTCTACACTTTGTTGAGAGAGGGTGGGAGGTTTTAGTTCAGCGATGCCCTTCGCATATATTATTCACCACTGGTTGGTTAAAGTTTGTATCGGATGTCGGTTTGGAAGTCGGCGACCTGTGTGTTTTCCAAAGGCGATTTTCTACCAATTGTTTCACAGTGGGGGGTACATAAAAATTACCTGGCAGACCTCTGTAAGCAGCGAGAAGGTGAGATTCTGTTGACATCTTAGAAGTTTTAATAGTAAATATGATTATAATCGAACTAATGTTGGAATATATAGTAGGTGCTCATCGACCACGAAGTTTTATGAAGATAGTAGATGATGCTGCCGTTGTTGATGGAGAAATTGTTAGTTAAACTATGAGTTTGAACTGATTTTTAATGATTGTTAGATTATATATGATATTCATATGTTTGTATGTTTGCAGTACGTCCCCTTCTATTTTGTGGAGTCCTACGCACACTGGATACCTCCTGAAGTTAAATTTGTCACACCAAACAAAGAATCATTTACTTGTCAATTCAATGGAGCTCGTTCTGTGATTGTTGGATTGAAGGGGATGATTTCAGCTGAGCATATTGGTGTTGGACAGATTTTATTGATTAATTATGTAGGAGAAGGTGTTTTTGGGTATAAGATTTTCAATTCAAACTGTTGCGATATAATATTTTAGATTAGTGGCATTCGTGATGTTGTTTTATGTTTTGTCAAACTCTATAGCAAAATTAAAATGTAACTTGTTTGAACATTAAAATATTTATTTTTAATATTTATTTATTTTGGCAATTAAATTATTCCACATAGTTGAATAGAATGATAATATTTATGTCAGGAAACCACCAAAAATATTGGCCGATTTTTATAATTAGCGTTTAATTACCCGAGAAGCATATATTATATTTTATTTGGTATTGCGGTAAAAGTATATATTGTAATGTAGAAATAATTAAATAATATTATGCAGTAAATTATTTGGTTTGATTTTTTTATTAAAAAAACTCCGGGCCAATAATATAAATGGTCGCTAAGTATTCTGCAGAATCCCCAATTTGTTCCGTATGCCCTAGCCGCTGTGCAAGAATGAGCACAATTCTACAAAAACAAATGGAAGGTTATGTAATGTGATGTAATTTATATAAATTTTATTGAATATTTCTTTAACTTGAGCTACTATTTTTTGCAGTCTTGATGCGAGAAAAACGAAAGTGTCCGAAGTTTGTAGTCCGTGTACTTCCACGCGATGTCCCAATTGTTAGGGTGGTATGTGAAACCATCCTTAAATTTCCGGAATTCATTGTCTTATTAGATGGATTTTTGATTGATTTGTATATGGATGTATGTATTAATAATTGACATATGACCTAAATCTGTAACAGAGACTGCCTGATGGATTTGTGGATGAATATGGTGAAAAACTAACAAAGAAGGTCAACTTATATTTTCCTAATGGTGATTTGTTTGACTGCATGTATTGCCATAAGGAGAAGTGACTTATTGGAGTGGATAAATTTGCTGAACGATACAATATATTAAGTTATAGTTTGTTGGCTTTTGAGTACATCAGCCCTTCTGCATTTTATGTACTTGTCATTGGAACGGCTTCCGGTGAAATTATCTATCCTATTGATCAAATTCATTCCCGTTTCAATGTAAACCAAAAGAAGCGTCTCTCAGAGAGTGTTACTGGCAGTCAAAACGCTGGTAAGTGTTATGAACAACTTTTCAAATATATTTTCCAATAAAGAAAATAGATTTTAACAAATCTGTACTTTGTGTTACGTAGGATACTCTCTTTCTGATAGAGTAAATGCATCGTTGGTAGACTATAATTGCAATGCTATTGACGTTCCTTCATTTGATTTTTTGTTTGATGGAGTTGTTGTGAACGTTAATGATAGGTATCTGGTAAGAGTTATGTAATAGTTTTATGTTTTTAATTTAATCTGTAATACGAATTTAATGGGATGCATTGGCTAATTTTGTGTTTATCTTTATTTTATATACAAAAGGGTGGTGCAGAATCTGATTTATACGCAGAGTCGTATTGGTCCAACGGTTGTTCAATTCATATGCGTGTTCAGGATAAATGTTGGAAGGTTGGTGTTAAGAAAGAAGGGGGATTTGTTAGTTTTGTAGATGGTTGGTCGAATTTTGTTTCCTGTGTTGGTATTGGGGTTGGTGATTTCATTGTTTTAACACGTAGCGGTAATCCTTTTCATTTTCAAGTTGCTATTTTTAAGCAGTACGATAACATTGAAGCTTCTCTTAACAAAAGTAAGTTATCCGTCCAACACTTATTTATGAAAGAAAGTAGCCTCAATTTGGTTATGCACTTGTATATAATATAGTAACCAACATCTTGTGTAGGTGGACATAAACCTTGCCATTTTGTTCGTTTGGTGAATAACGCTTTGCTTTGTAAAGGAGAAATGGTAAATATGTTAATATTTGTGCTATTTATTTTGTGTGACTATGCTTTATTAATTTTTTATATATTTTTATGCAGGCGATTCCGCGTGTATTCTGGGATAAATATGTAAAAGACATTGGCACGGAAGTTTTTCTGGAATCATCTACTGGGATGCAACACAGCTGTTCCTACGTGTTATCTGGGCATAAGTTAGTTGGTTTACATAGGTTCTTAAATGAAAATTCGGTAAAGGAATGCAGTATGCTGTTGTTTCAGTACGTAGGTAACTCTAAATTTCAAGTTACTATTGTGAGTAAGAAATGGCTGGAGCATAGTCCCTTTAATTTGTAAAGCAGTTGGATTTCTGACCATTGAATTTTATGTATTTGACTCTGTTTCAAACCGCTTTTATGGTTTGGTTTTCTTGACCAGAACGCATGGATAATTGCAAGTACTTAAGTAATCATTAGTACATTTTAAGGGATAGTTCAAGTACGAAAATAAGGAATAGCAATTACATAATTTCCGTAGTTAGTAAGCGTTAAATTTTGAGATTCTTCTTGTTTTTTCTCCTCATGGTCTGTGTCTTTAAAGAGCTTGGAGTGTTTTGTTCTTTTTCTTGAGCATTGATGTTGTCCAGGTGCTATTCGGTTGCAGATATTGAAACCTGATAAGCATATTAAATTTAGTATATATTTAGTATAGAGGTAAGAGTTTATGTTAATGTAGTAACTTTGAAATATTACATTAGTGTGGCATTGTTGCTGCGAGATCATGGTCTGCACGGAAGTGGAAGCCTCGGCTAAGTCAGTGTCATGATGTCCCCAAAGCACTTGAGATGCGGTGAATACATTGCATCCCTCACCCAAATGTTCTTCGTTTAGTTCGACCAGAGCACGAATTTGTAGATTAGCTAAATTCTTCAGTACATCTGGATAAATTCGTGACTCCGTTCCCTGTAAATATACAAATAATAAATAAATGCTTGTATGTGACAAATATTATAATTTGTAGGTTTTTTTTATACGTCACAGATGTATGGCGTAAGCATGAACATATCTTTTCCCGTTAGGCGGCGAACATCAATGTCATTCAGTAGTAGTGAAATAGCTCCACTTGAGTCTGAGCAGATTGTTGCAACGTCAAACCTAGAATAGTTAGATGATTAGGTTGATGTCTATAATATTATGAGAATAATCAGTTTATTGATAGATTTATACTTCCTGGCAGGGTATGTGACATTCCTTTCACAAAGAGTACAACTGTATAGACCATTATGTAAGTTTAGTTCCTCCCTACACGTAGTACATTCAAAGAAGAACCATCTGTTCCCAGTGAATAGCTTGTTAATTATTAGCATGAGCACCACCTTCCTCTGTTATAAAGTTTATCAGTGTGTTATATGAGTCATTCATATAATTAAATGTTGGTGGAAGTAAAGTGGTAACTAACGCTACTTACCCCTATCTTATCTTTACCAGCTTTGCCAATTTCATCTACGGTGTAGACCTCATAGTTGTAGTTCTCTGTAGCTTCGTGGTTGGGTTGTGTGAAGTGGGGCATTGTCTCCATCCTGTGATTTGTTGGTAATAATTTAGAGGCTTATTTTAGAATTGTTCATTTACTGAGTATGCATTATGTTAAAGAATTTACATGTTACGCATCTGCTGGACACTGTGATGAGGATTATTGATGTAGAAGGTTGTTGCATTGGCTGTAGCGACCTCCAACGAATCTGCTTTGTTTAGTTATGTTGAGTTATAAAATCTCAGAAACATCGAGGATTAACTTAATTTCATAGTTCCTTACCTCCTGATCTGATAACCCTAGCTGCTGCAATAATTGCTATATATGGTTCATCTTCCGCAGCATCAATGAGGGGTTGAAACCTCTCAGCAAATCCATCCCATAAAACCACTCTTATGGAGGAACTGATATGTTTATAGAAATATATGATTGTACGATAATAATATAAGTGTAAATAATAGGAGATTTACTTGCCTCCAATCTGTTAGCATGAATTTGATGATTGCCTTTTTAATTTTGTCATCACTTTTGCTGTTCCACCTTCTTATTGGCTGGTAATCTTCAATGACTCCAATGATGTCTTACCATAGTATATAAGTTGTTTAGTATGAGAGTAATGTAAAGGGTTTTAGATAGTTGTGTGTATCAATTATTTAGTTAATGATGATTTTACCTGTTAGGAATTTAGTTTGTTGCTGCACCTCTGCAAGGTCGCTTATATTGTAGAAATAAAATACATTGTCTGCTATTAACCCCTCATGGTCATCTTCCATGGTAACTTCAGTGAATGGTGTGGAGTAGATCTCCCTATCATTTGTTGTGAGGAGGAACATTGCATCTGTTTGTACGTCATGTACACTAAAATTAGAGATTATGTACACCTGTCCTTCTAGTAGACTGTCCCACCATTTTTCGTATCCTTTCCCTACAAATGCTTGGATTGTGACATCCTGCATTGCAAATTTTTTATGGTAAGTGTATCAATGAGGAACTTATTACATGTAAGTGCTAAATTACTTTGTTTACCTGGTCATCAAGCAATAGTACGTTGAATCCTTTGACGACTATCCCTTGCTTGTTTGTGTTTTGCCACCTCCGGATGACTCTTACCTTTATACTCCAGTCATATCTCCCTGGGCGTAGGTTAGAAATACACTCGACGTTTGTGGTCACCATTAGTGGAGAACTTTGTAAAAAAAATTGTTTGGTGTGTTTTATAACTGATAGTTTTATTGAGATCTCTTTTTATAGGTGAAATTAGTTCTTCATTTTGTTGAACTTAAAGTTTGGTAGTTCAGAATTTTATTACAGTAGTAGGTGAGACATTAATGTTCCCTTAAACCATTGATAATTAAACGGTACTGTTTTCTGCTCTTATTTATGTGCATAGATTAATATGAAATATTCAAAAAACTGAGCATGTTACTATTATCAGAAGTAAGTGATACAATGAAAATGATATATACATAATTTTTAGCCTACAACCACCACCACATTTTAAAACAGTTAACAATAATATACACCTTGCATTCGTTGCATGCACAATCTGCAGCCCACTCACACTCCGTTGTGAACTCGATTGTATATATTTTACTGTCTAGTAGATGTTTTTGTTCGTTGCAAATAGGAGGTAATTTGACGTTCTGAAGACCTCTTGAGTTCCATAAACTTCGATACCACCTTTTTAGGAAATCAACCCAATAGGATATAGTGCTCAATTGGCCTGGCAAATTTATAATAACAATCATATCCTTAATACATTGTTGATATCCAGGAGTGGAGTAGACAATAGAGAAGAGGTTATTGGTGAACCTTGACATATGGTGACCATCACTCCCCAGTTGGTATAGCAATTTAAGTGGTGGTTTAAATTGATGTGATGTATGAAGCAGTTTATAGGTGGGTAGAAAGTATAAAGCCTCATATACACCCAATTTGCCTGCATAGTAAATGAAGCTTAGGAATTGGGCATTTTGGTCATTGCATGGGAAGAACTTTATAAGATTTATATGCTCTAGCAAAGAGGCCTGTGAGAGATGTGATTTGCTTGATTTCCATACCACGAACATGTTAGCAAAATCAGAAAATGATTTTATGTATTGAAATATTATGGCAATCTATGGAACAGAAAGATTTTCGAAGGTCACCATTTATTCCTGCGTACTAAACTTGTATCTTCTTATTTATAAAAACAATACCTGAATTTTAGGAGGGAAATATTTTTAGGAAAGCCCGCTTATCAAAAATTTGAACTATCATTTTTTACACAAATACAGTTTGTGTGATTTTAAGTACATTTCAGAGTAAGTGTTCTTTATAAGTACATTTGATATTTTATTGGGTCCAATCCAATTTATTTCATATTCCTTTGTTAGGTTAAAGGATTTTAAAATATATATTACGTAATAGGTAGTAGTATACAGCTGCAACTGATTTGATGGGCCGCTTGGGAGCAGTTTCGTGAGTTGATATTACGGTATGATTTGATTAACTGTGGTAGTAGCGTACGTAGTACATTATATGCAACTTGCTTTATGTGTACTACGTAATGATCATTACCTAGTTCCTAGTTGCCGCCGAAAATGACTTGAAAAAGAACGGAACGAATTAAACTGTACACATATATGTAACTGGGAAACATATATTATGGTAGTTACTGGGAAACGTTAGACCAGTTCATACAAAACCCAGACAGTGAACTATATTATAACATTGTCACATATATAAAGTTATCCACTTCGATTCAACAACACTCCATAGTTAGGCAACGTCCACACATGTCCATACAGAACTTTCTCCTATCAAATTCTTGAGCTGTGTTTTGATAATGAAGAAGTATTTTTTCCCAATTAGTTGTTGCACCGCCGGCGGCATTGGTGGTGAGCTGCTTAGCTGAAAACATTACAATTATATATTATATTAATTCTACGATGAATTAACTTACATTAGGTTATTTTACAAAATATGTGGGATAGTAATTACCTGGCCCATAGGAAGATCCAATATTGCGGATGGTATTGGACAGCATTGTGAGTTAGATTCAGAGCCGTTGGGGTAGTGTCATCATCAACATATATGCGTAGAGATAAGCTGTTTGTAACATATTCAACTTATTTGAGGAAATTAGTATAAGTTATATACCAATTTAAATATACCTTCTTATTGGGTGCTTGCTGATCCGGTCGCAAGATGGACAATAGAGTGCTATTCTCCTGACTGATAGATTTTTGCCGCAAATGGCACATATTTGATTAAACCATGGCTCGTCTTCGTCAATGGCCATTATAACCGCATCACATTTTACATTAACATGGTTCATATCATGTTACTATTTTATTTTTATAATAATTTGCATTGAATTTAATCAGAGATTAAGTGACTATAAACCTCGGGCCTTATAGTCTTTAGAGAAAGGCTTGTTAACGCATGTAAGTTCATAATATGAATTATGTTATCCCTCGTATTTGAGTATGTTGCTCTTTGAAGATCAATGTTTCTTGTCATCAGAATCACCTGCATACATATTTTTCAACAAGTAATATATTTGTTGATGCTTTTTTTATTTTTTGAATGCATAGACATAAGTTCAATCAACTGATTAGAGGTAGTAACATATAAACCGTTCTGATAGAGGTTACTCTTTTCAAGGTTTTTTTTATTGTACATGATAAATATGCAAAAATAGTTCATACACGTCTTCTAAAATAATAGCATACAAGCAGTTAATTTTGCGTTATACGTTCTTTTTTTGGCAAGCGCATGCATGCCTTCAGCGGGACATTTTCATCATTATTGAATTGAATTGCTTCTGGCCTTTTCCTTACCCGTTCCTTTGTTGATGACCACTCAGTGATTGGTGTTCCTCTGACAAATTCTGTTGGACTGTTAAGCACCTCATCATGTGGGATGTACTGAAAGATTGAATAGGAAATAGTTATTGTTAACGATTAATAACACAGTGGATCCCTTTATAAGTGAGCACGTTGTTTGTAAACATGCTGAAATAAAATTTTTACCTTTTGCTTAGTAAATTCTGGTGAGTAATCAGCAGAGGAGATAATAACGTCCGATTGAGTATTCTCTTCCACACTGGTGCACCTGTAAATAGGATCTCCGGCAGTCAAGTTATCCTCAGACAGGGTAATTGTCAGTGTGTAGTCCCTTTCCAATAATTTTTCTAGAACAACTGGCAATTCAGGTAATTCCTCAGCCTGATAATTTGGGAAAATGCTTAAAGTTGGCAATGGTACACAATAAAGATCATAAATTGTTATTGAAATAGAATGTTTTGGACCTCATCATCTCCTAAGTGATCAAGAAACGGCAGGTCGAGCTGGAATATTTTCTTCCCAACTATTTTTCGTACTTCGCGGTCCAGTAGTAGAACAGTAACACTCCCTGTTCCATCGGTTGCAGTAGCGATGATTTTGAACCTACGAAGGATTATACCAGTTAAATATTCACGCGAATGCGTGCAGACGCAATTACTATGTTACTATTTCCAATTTCCGTTACAAACCTCATGTTTGGAATTCTAAAGTTCTTTTCACATTTGATGCATCTGACTAAACCGTTTGCACGTTTAATAGCAGCCTGACATTTGGTACAGAATTTCTCACACCATTTTCCATCCCTGGCATACTCAGTGAATCTAGCATGTACAATCACATTCTTCTGTGGGAAAACTCTATCTTAGTAATTTATTTGGTTTAGCAAAGGTAGCACAATGCACTAATAATACAGACCTGCAGCATGTGAATGTCTAAGTGTGTAAGTTGATCTATGGTCATTACTATGGGAGCTTTTGTCTTCTGAGTTGCTGGTGAGACGACTTTTTCAGAGATTTTGCTATAACTGCATTGAAGCCAAATATATTCCGTTTGGTTGTATTAATTTTATTTTATATTTTTTACATGCTTAGAGATATTGAAAGGCTTAAGTAGTTAGATGTAACCTGGTTCTCAGCATCCTCACACTGTAGTGGTCACAGTTGAGATAAAATTTGGTCGCGGGTGAGTTACTGAAGTGAATGTCACCTACAATCGATAAGGTGAAAGTGAATGTCCAAAATTATGTTAATTTTGAAATCTGGGTGGTTGACTCTACTTACAATATCGATTTTGCGCTTTACAACATGAAATTACAATGATTATAGGCTTCTCTTTAATTTTGTCAAACTCTTGTAAAAACTGCTGACCAAATGCATTCCAGAATAAAACTTTTGCTGAGTACCTGTCATTAGTGTTAAAAATTAGGACATGTAAACTAAATTATTTAATTGACGAATACGTTGTTGTGGTGTCTATTTGTTTACCTTCCATCTGAGATAAAGAAAGGAACAAATGATTTGGGTGGCAGTCCATCGGTACTGGTAATATTGTAAGTGCTCTTAACTTCTTCAATAACTCCGACAATGTCTACAATTGAGTTTCAGTCCAAGTACATGTTTAATTTTTTAACATTTATGGCATTCATATAAATGATGATCATCATCATAAAGTAATGATAGGAAGCAAGCTTTGTAATTAATTCCTTTCTAATGTAGAGTACGTTAAGTAAAAATACCTGTTAAATAGACGTTTTGAGAAGAAAGCTTCTCTACATCACTGAGATCGTAGAGGTCAAAAGAAAAGTGGGGGATGAGAGTATCATTGTCTAGTACCTCTTCAAATTTGGTATATTTTGAAAGAAATATACGGTAGTCATTACGTACAGGCCGCGTAAAGTTATCATCGACATACTTCTTCACGGAAACATTGGTCACCTTGTAAATCCTACCAGAGTACACATTCTGCTGGACTATTTCATAGTCTTTAAGCCCTGCAAATGCTTGAATTCTGCAATTCTATGGAAGAAATGGAAGTCAGTTTAAGTAGTTGTGAAACAATTCTGGAAATTACAGTAAAATGTTTGGCGTATTTATTGTATAATAGTTTCTGAAGAGCTTACGGATTCATCTGCCAGCAACATGTTCAAGCCTACAATCTCTCCGGTTTTAAGGATAACTGCAGACCAGATGGAGATTATCCTCGCCTTAATGCGCCACTCGAAACCGTTATCATCTAGGCTTCGTATTGAATGATATCTGGAGAAAGACATATTTGTTGCGGAGTAATGAAGTTGTTTATGGTTTGAATATGGTTTGAATATATTTGTTGCTATATTAAGATAGCTTTCTTGGTCCAGATTTAATAGTTGAATCTGGATGTTGGCTGTGAAAATAGTTAGACTTCCTTACTTGGATCTGGACCGATATATTCCTTAGTTTTAATTATATTAATAAATTGTTTAGTTGGATCTGGACCAATATCTTTCCTTTAAATTGGTCTATAACTTCAACTCATTTTCAGAAAACGTCACCTCACCTTTTAACTTTGTAGTAGGTTACAGTTTTATTGGTTTTTTCTTTGTAGGTGGTTACCGTGTCCCGATGCTTCTGGGTTACAGTAAATTGCTGTTCAATACTGACAACCACTGTGCTCTATTATTTTTATTCTTATTCTTATTAATATGTATGATATTTTATTTTTTTCAACGTAACCATTAATTAATTATTTTATAAATTTTAATATATTGGGGCTTTTATTGGATGTTGAGCAAAGTAATTGTTTATAAAAATGATTTTAGATAATCACTTTGTTTAAAGTGTATAGCGACTTATTTGATTAAGAAACATGTCCTATATATTTCATGATTTAAATTAATTTGCATAACTGTTAAAGCTAAGTTTCTGAGTATAAAAATATTGGTAAGGAATGGCATGTCAGCATTGTAATATAATACATGACTAAAGTTTTTATGCGTTATATGTGCTTCTGTTTGTACTTTGGCCCATTCATATAGGGTTCTGGAATGACCCAATTTTTAGTAGTATCTTACTTTTCCGAATGACCCAATTCTGAGAATTATGTAACGATGGGCCCTTATATATAATAAAATGGCCCATTAATAATACGATTTGGTCAGATACATAGGCTATTGAATAGTCATTTTCTAGTTTGGAAATTTAGAGTTTTCAGATCTAGGTTTACAAACACGATTGAAGGTAGAAGTGGAATTGCAAAATGTCGCAGGTAATGTAATTTTACTGTACTTTAATCTTAGACTGGGCTCTGTATATTTGAATTTGGGATCTTTGCGTTTGATTTGAAATGTTAGTTGGAACTTGATATTCGCTGACTATGTTTAATCTATAACGACGACATTGACTTTGTCAAAGCTCTGTAACATTAAGTTAGTTGAAATGTTAGTTGTAAATATCGTGTTCATAGTAAATGATATTCCCTGACTATGTGTCAATTTTCTCAAGCTGCGTTAAGAAGCCGTCGTGGAATGTTTATGATGCCTGTATTGCCATCGACGTTGCGTAGCGTGGAAAAGGTATGACATGTAGTTCATTGAGTATGTATACTATTTTTGGGAACTGCAATTAGAATCCTCTTTAAATTGTTTGGTGTAGGTTATTGCACCTGCTTTTGTTAAGAAATATGAAAATAAAATTGCTCGAAAAGTTAATCTTTGTTTTCCGGGCGGAGTTATTTTTGAGTGTCATTTTTGTAAGGGACGCAAATGTCTGATTGGGATGTTAAAAGTATTCAAAACACTAAAAGTTGAGAGCTCCAGTGTACTTATGTTTGAGAGAGTTACAGATGCTGATTTTATGGTAATTGTTATCGGTCCCACATGTGTGGAGATCAACTATCCACTGTCAAATGCCTGTTTTTCGTACAAAGGTCCATCAGTGGGGTTAGAAGCAAAATCGGACCCGGCTACATCGCCGGTAACAGGTATGTATCATTAAAGTCATTGACGTGGTCATTGGTGTTGATAATATGATTGTATGGGTGTTACAACTAACTCTGCTGATGTGCCACCGTAAATGATAATATGATTGTACGACAGATTTGCATAATTGGGTGTTAGTAGATTATAATACTAGAAGGGGGGGAATTCAAACAATAGAAATCCTATTTGATGGGAAGGATGTTCTTATTGAAGATACAATGGTGGTGAGTTCTGTTAGGGTATACTGAACTATTCGTTTGGAGTATATTTTATTTCCGACCATTATTGATGAGAATCATTTATATGTTTGTCTGATATTATATATTGTAAACAATCTAGTGTCAAATGGGGCACAGAAGATTAGATTGTTGGT
>JAUEJK010419841.1:0-14297 GCA_032274865.1 Eryngium alpinum
TTGGCTGTTACTATAGGATCATCCCCTTATCATGTTACTAGAACTTTAACATTCATGGTAGTTAAAGTCAAGTCTGATTATATTGTTTTGTTGGGGAGGTCTATGTTAAGAGAGTTTGAGGTTGAGATTTCTCAAAAGAAAGCAAAGCTAAGTTACCCGACCATTGATGGAGTGGAGGATGTTCAGGGATATGTATGGAATAAAATAAGAATGAAACTACCAAACTACCATGACAGATATAAGGAATTCCCAAGGATGAAGGCGTCCCAAACCAGGCAGAACAAAGAAGGGACTATGGAGATGTGCAGCCCATTTACCAGGAGAATTCAAGCTTTAGAGTTGCCTAAGGATTTCAAGATCGATCGGTTACCCAACTATGATGGGATGACGGACCCCGTACTTCACTTACAAGAATTATCTCAAGTCCTGGAACCAGGGATACCTGAAGATCTCAAATGTATGATACTCCCGCTAACTTTAGAGAAGTTAACTTATAGGTGGTATGAGAAGTTACCAGAGGAAGAGGTTTGCTGTTATCGAGATATGAAGAGGAGGTTCGTAGAAGCCTTTGGAGATTACAAGTGGTGTTCAAGTGAGGATTTATTCATATCTAAGGAAGAGAGCTGTGAGCTATGAGATACATGAGTGAAGTGCAATCCTTAAGATTGAGGAGTTCTTGGACTTTTTCTTGGGAGGGCTACGATCTGCCATTTCTTATGGAAATTCTAAGGAATGAATCTAGACAGATGTAGTAGAGAGATAGTAAAAGGTTGAGACTGAGGAGATCCTCATTCCAACGGATTTTATATAGACTTGGAAGTTCAAGGAAGACGTGCCGCTTCGACTACTTAAAATGGCAATTGTTTCGTACGATTATAAACCTTAGACAAGTCTGCAGATGAACTTTTCTAAGAAAAGAAGGGGTCTCTTGAGTATAAACGACTAGGATAGACTTCTATGATAACCCTAAACTATACAGGTCAGGTGGAAAAAAGCCTTTAGGCGTACCCGTCAAATAGTATTATCAGACTCCGGTGACTCCCGAATAGAATGGATAACAGCTCTTTTGGCCAAGGAGGCTCCATGGATATTAGAATATGCTCACCTCTTGGGTAAAATACGTCAAGATGGGAGGACTTAGGGTTTTTAGATGACCATAGGTCTAGGAGAACACTTGAATTACTAGTTGAAACACCAAGGTACTGGTGAATATGTCTCATATGCGCTAATGGCCGAGGGATAGCCTTAAAACCTTAGCAACACGCCAAGGTAGGTAAAATTAAACCTCCTAGGTGTCTAAAGTTTATGAGAGGTATTAAATAGGGATCTAAAATGCCAAGTATGGAATGTAAGGAACCCCCTAGGCGCCACACACCTAGGAGAGTTGTATGTCAATAACGTGGCGAAAAATGAGATGAAAATATAGCCTCCTAGGCGCTATATGGTAGCTTTGAGAAATGAAAAGACACACCAAGTGTGACATCAAACTTACCAATTCTTTCTCTAAAATTCCTTAGGACAAAACACTTATAACCAAACAGATGAAGAAACTTAATGTTTGGTTTTCTCCCATTCATTATTTCATATGGAGTTGTCCCGTGAGACTTGGTAATCGGTGACCTGTTTTATGTAAAACATACAGTCATGATTGCCTCTTCCCAGAAATAGGTTGGAAGCTTGGCCTCATTCAGCATAGTCCTTACAGCTTCAATTAATGTCCTATTCTTCCTGTCAACAACCCCATTTTATTGAGGTGTTCTTGGAGCAGCAAACTCTTGCTTGATTCCTTTACTTGCAAAAAATTCAGTCATTGATGAGTTCTTAAACTCAGTGCCATTATCACTCCTTATCCTTTTCACATTCAAACCAGATTCAGTTTGAACTATAACAACATGATCAATTATTTGCTTTGCAACATCATCTTTGGAATGCTCAAACTTTACCCAAGTATACTTTCAGAAGTCATTAACCATCACCAAACAAAACCTTTTCTTAGCAATAATTGACATGACATTTATGGGTCCAAAAAGATCCATATGAATGAGTTCAAATGGTTGTAACACTTTTTGACCTTCCTTAGATTTCAATGATACTTCTTGAACCTTCCAAGTTGACAAGATGAACACAAACCTTCTTGAGAAAAATCCAATTGAGGAAGTCCAGAAATTGAGATGTGAAAACCTTTTATGCCACAACCAAGATTCTTCAGAAGAAGCCTTGCTAAACAAACAAGCATCCATCCTTCCAGAAGAGAAATCAGCCACATAAATGTTACCCTTTCTTGATCCTTTCCTTATTTCCTTATTATTTCCCTGTGTCCTTGATTATGAAAATTCCTTTTGAGAAGATGACGTCAAAATTATTATCCTCAAGATGACTTACACTTAGAAGATTATGCTTCAAGCCATCCACAAAAGCTACATTATCAAATGAAACCACTACATTTGCTACAGAACCATAGCCCAAAGCAAAACCCTTGCTATCATCTCCAAAAGAGATGCTTGGACCACCTTTCTCAACAAAATCCATAAGCATCCCCTGTCATGTGCCTTGAGCAACCACTATCAAGAATCCAAAGCTGGTTGCTCTTGGCTTTCACCTGCATCCAGGATTAAGTCTTCTTAGGCACCCAACATGACTTGGATACCTTAGAATCAACTACAGGTCTTGATATATTGACATTAACAATAGCAGGGGAAGTAGGAATAATAGTGGATAACTTATTAGGTTTATCATTTTTAATTCCTTTGACTGGTTTTTCTTCTTTCTATATTTTTTTAATTAAGGATTTTTGAATGTACCCTTCATTATCCTTTTCAAGTCTTGGAGACTTGCTGCAATTAAAGGACAAATGATTTGTGCATCCACAATTCTAACAAGCTTTTCTGCTAGGCCTGGAACTAAATGGAGAGATTTTATCTTTTCCATTTCTATTCTTTTTGCTTTTGGAATCATTGCTTGTATTACTTGCTTTAGAAGAATAATTGTTTGCTTCATTTATCTTTGAAGAATTATTTGTTGCATCAGTTTTAGGAGAAGTAACAAGATCTGATATACATATGTCATTACTTGAACAAGATCCCTCAGAAAACACTGAATCACCTTCAACCTTTTAGTAACAACCAAAAGTTCTTTCTATTCCTATCTCACATTTTTCTTTTCCTTTTAGGATAGGTGTTGAGGTGATTACATTTAGCAGTGGATCTTGTTCAAACTTTGAATCACAAAATACCTCAGATATTTTAGGATAAGTTCCTTTAACACTTTTTGCCTTTCCTCCTAAAATTGAATTATCAACAACAGTTTTTCTAAATCCAAGACCGTTTGTTTTAGATTTAACAAGCTATTTGTTATGATTGATTACAACTCTTGAGGAGTTTAACCAGTCACTTATAATTATCTTTTCCTTTTTATACATGTTCTTGAACCAATCTTCTCTCTTCTTAGAGCATTCAAGTTCATTTTCTAAGAATACAAGTTTTTCTTTAAGAACATGGTAGTCATTTAATTTAACTTCTAGCATGTTGTTTATTTCTTTTAAGTCCTCATTTTCTTTCTGAACTGTCTCAGTTTCACTTGAGGCACTTTCTAAGGTTTCGTAAATGTCTGTCCCACTGTTAGGTTAGATTGCAGAAGGGGGGTTGAATACAATCTAAGAGTTTTTAACAAACTTTGAAAACTGGTATATAATTATCAACTGTTTATATTTTAAATAATTAAAATAATCAGTAAACAGTAAAACATAAATATAATCAAAGCTTCCTTTGTATTAACTTTGATTAAGCTTACAAAAACTGGTATCTTTACGAAGAACACCAGCTGCTATTCTGCAATAACAAAACCTAACTTGTTCTGCAATCGTATCCAGCTTCTACAAATCTTAGAGTATATATAATACAATGAAAATTAATAGTTAAGGAAATGATAATTACTTCCTTAATTATCTTCTAAGATTTGCTGCTATCTTTTTAAGAGTCACAACTTTTCTAAACTAAATAAGACATATCCTTATCTCACTCGAATCTCTTAATTAAAATAACTAACAAATTAAAAAAATACCCTTAGTACAAAATAATTAAACTATAGCTGCTTGTGTCCTTAGTTGCTGCCAGCAGCTAACACTTAGCAAAAACTTCAGTCCTTTTAACTGCTGCAATTTAAATCTTCTGATTACTTACATTATCTTATCACATCATCAAATCATTTATTCCAACAAGCGCCCCCTATTTGATGATGTCAAAACTTTATATACCTAAGACAAAATAATGTAAGTCTGTTATTGATCACTTATATTTCTTCTTGCCAGTCTTCATCAAAATTGATTTGATCTTGCATATTTCTTATTTGCTCATCAGTGAAATCAGAAGACATATCTCCACCCTTAGCATTTCTTCTTTCAAAATCTCTTCTGATATTCTCCATCTGATCTTCATGTTTCTTTTGTTTAACTGCTTCTATAATCATAGCTGCTTCCTTATCCATAGCTATTAAACCCCTTATCTGTCTTAGCATTAATCCCAATGTGTTTGGATTCATAGCTTCAAGATCTCTTTCAAAAGAAATTTGACACACTTCCCCCTTAAAATTCATGTATTGCATTCCCCTAGGATGTGCCAATTGTATAGCTCTGTACTGTTCTGGATCTCTAGCTGTACTTCTTCTTTTCAATTCCCTTTCAATGTCCCTGTCTAGACTCTTCTCTTGAGGAGTTTTCTTCCTTAAAAGTTCAGCAACTTTCAACAACTCTTCTTTTCCTCTAGTCAGCAGTTGAGCTATAAACAATGCAAAATCATTTCCATTATACAGCGTATACCTTATCTCCTTGTCATGAGAATTTTGATCAAGAACCATGAGAATTTTGATCAAGAACCACAAAACTTATTTTCTCAACCCAAGTGTAAGGTCTTTGTCTCGTTCCCTGACTTCCTTCAGTCTGCCTTGTAGACACTACTCTTTTTGTAGCTGCTTGTGTTCTTCCTGTACCAAAATTCCCTTCACTCTTGTGTTTAAATTGTGCATTACCATCACCAAGAGGTGGATCATCTATGCTAGAATGTCTATCTGCTGGTCCACATCTATCATCATAAACTTTTCTTTGTTTTTCTTTGTTTTCTTCCAGCAGCTGCTCTTATTCTTTCTTAACTTTCTTTCTTTTCTCCAACTCTTCAAGCTCTTTGTTCGTCTTTGTAGTTTGAATTATCTTCTTTGTTGTAGCTTCTTTTCTTTCTTTTTCTTTCTCCTCTGTAGTTTTCTCCTTTTTCTTTCTTACCTCTACAACTTCAGCCATAACTATTTCTTGAACACATAACAATACCTTCACTGATCTTTGGTTTGCTTTCTTTCCTTCGAGAGCTAGAGCGGTCTCAATAACAACTTTGTCCTTTTAGATAGGTACAATAGCTTTGTTTCCTGTCCTTATACCATCAGCCATTAATTTGTCACCACCAGTAGCAGCTGGAACATCATCATCAAAATCACTATCACTTGAACTCTCCTCTACTGGTGCTGTCCCTTTAACTTTGGCATCAATTCTCTTCTTCTTTTAAGAACTATTAACATCATCAGAATCCTTCCTTTTATCCTCCCCCTTTTTGGCATCATCAAATAGTTTGGAGGAAAGATTTTATATTAACTTAAGCATTTGATCATGTTTCTGTTCCATCCTGATTGTTCTGCTTTAAAGTTCAGCTATCTGCTTGCTTTGCTCATCTAATTTAGCCTGAGTTTCTTCATCTTTCTGAATAGCCTGACTACTTCTCTTTAGAACTTCTTTTATGAGAAAATGATTGAGTTGATTGACAAAAGAATCCATCCTTACATACACTTTATCAACCAATTCTTTCTCACCTTTTTTACAACCAAGAACTAAGAAATATAATGCTTTTAAAGTCAATTTGTACTTGTTGCAGACATCAGCATTGAACTCTTGAAGAGTTAAATCATCAACATTTCCACTTCCAGCTTGCTGATGAGCATCCATTATAATTCTTATAGCTTCATCAAGACCTGGATATCTATCTGTATCCAATAAGTAATTTGGATCTGGAAGATCCTATTCTTGATAAATTTTATGTATGACTTTGCCTGTAGAAGGACCAGCAGCTGTAGATGGCTCAATACTTGGATTTTCTACACGAAATGATAGCTGCTGTGAGGAGCTACAAGATTCAACATCATAATTATCATTTTCTTCCTCTTGTAGCTGCTCATTCTTATCCTTCTCTTCGCTTACAACCTGTTCCACCTACAACTGTTCATCTTCAACTTTCTTTGGAGACTCGCCCTGTTTTGCTTCAGCTTCCTTTTCAGCAACAATATCTTATATCCTCTTTCTATGAGAAGTAGCATCACTTTCATTAAATATTGCATCATCTTCAATGGAATCTGTATCAAGTTGAACAGTATGTTCTATATCTTCATACCAAGATACACCAATTGAATCTGAATGTAAAACCTCTAATCTCTCTCTATTTTTCTCAAGGATCTCATCCTTGCTCACTTTCACACTCTCTCCTTTCGCCTGAACATCTAAGCTCAGCCTCTCTTGCTCACTTTTTCCAATGATATGGATAGCAGAGCTCCCATGCACACTCTCTCCTTTTTCCAAGCTATCAGAAGCTTGACTCTCTAGGTATTCTCTTTGATTTTCTCTCAGGCTCACCACCTAATTCACACCGAGGAAGAGAAGAGTTAAGGGATAGAAATGTACTTGCTTGTGGAGCTGAAATGTGAAGGGCAAGAGGTTGAACGAGTTTTAGAGGAGAGACAATCAATGCATCAGCCTCTATATTTTCTTGCTCTGAAAAATGTCTGCACTATTCTTCTTCTTTCCAAAGGCTTTATCATCTATGATTGCCTTGACATGACATGTTACATAGCTGCTAGTGCAGATGAAGAAGGAATATGCAAGGTATCAATAAGACTTTGCTCTGTCTGTTGAGGCTGTTGAGATAACTGCAAGATTGATTCAGCAAAAGTCTCAAGAGACTCTGTATCTTCCTTGTGAGTATCAGTGTCTTTTTGGACAACTGGTTCTTGTGGACTTATTCTAGCTTCATTCCTTTGTTGAGTTTCAGTGTCTTGTTGGATCACTGGTTCTTGTGGACTCACACAAGTTTCTTGTAGATCAACTTCAATCGTTGACTCATCAATTGTACTTTGAATAATTGGTTCTTGTGGGACATCTGTAGTTGCTTCAACATCCAGAACATTTGCAGTCTCAGTTTCCAAGTTCAAAACTGGTTCTTGTGTGCTGCCAAGATATCTGTCATCTGCTGGTGGAGAAGAACTTTCTTCATGATTGTAATGGAAAGTGTAATATTGAATCCATCCTAAGGCTTGGAGCTCTGTTGCATTGAACTGGTTGATAACAACTTCCCTTACAATAATATATTCATTTTGTTAAACAAAGTAGAATCTCATTTCATCTGTAGGACATAATCTTCTTTGTGTGCTATTTGCCTGTCTACACATTGACTTCAAGAACTGAAGAACCTCTTCTAGTGTTGAATAGTCCTTTTGAAAAACAGATCTTACAGGACCTATGTAGACTAGCTTGCTTCGAAGAAATTCGTTCTCACCTGGCATCTCATACTCAGATTCATCAGAATCTGTAAAGCATGTTGGACTGTAGCCTTTTTGATTTTTTGTTCTTCTTGATTTATTCTTATGTAATTAAAGTGAAGACTTCTTAGCAGTTTTCAATATTCCAATCACTTCATTATCATCATCCTCACTTGATGTTTCTCCAGTTGGTGGAACTGGATTTTTTCCTTTCCTTGCAACTTGTTTCTTCCTTTTGCCTGTAGAAGATCCTAGCTGCTTATCTTCACAAATTTTCTCCCCCTCAGCAGATGCTTCTTTATTAATTCTTAAAGGATTGCTTAACTTCTTTGTTCTTCTATCTCTCCTTATTTCTTCCTCGTTAGCCTTTTCTGAGACATACTCTATTACCTATACCCTGGGCTTAAAGCTTTGTTCGATTGGAACATGTTTTCTAGAAGATGCACCTGGTAGACTGGTGTGCCCTTTTTCAACTTTCGTTTATTGGGAAACAACAGAGGTGGGTTTAGCTTTGGGTACCTCTCTCTTAGCCTTCTTCTGAGGTTGAGAATCCTCGGCTGTTGATCTGTCTCCCTCACTCTCACTACTCACTAACACCACTTTTCTTTTTCTAGTTTTCTCCGTATTTTTAGTAGGAGAGGAAATGTCTATGGGTGATGCAGATGGGTTAACTTGAGAGGGGTCATTCTCCTCAAGCTTCTCTGCACCTGAATCATTTGATGGAGAATCATCTTTATCAGAATCATCATCATCATCATCAATTCCTTCTTCAGTCATAGTTGTAGATGACTTGAAGTGTTCAGGAATGTACAACTTGAGATCTTCATTTTGATCTCTTGTTGTTAAATCAGCCATAACCCTTTTTGATTGGGTATAAGGCTCATATGTTTCATTTCTGTCATTTGTCACTAGATTATCCTCAATGTGATTAGCAATAATCATGAGGAATCTAGGATAAAGAATGAATTTATTTCATTTGTCTTTAACACAAAGTTTGTCACAGATTTCTTTAATTATAAGCAAACCAAAATTTATGTTTTTGTTCATAATTAAAGCATATGTAATTTTCTGGACAAACTGAGTTATAGCATCATAGCTTCCTACCTTAGCACAAAGACATTGAATTAAAGTGTGGAAAAAGTAGGACCACTTTTTTCTCAGGATTTTCCTAGTAAGACTTCTTAGGGTTATAGGGAATTAAGAAATTTGAATTTTGTTTAGCATCTTATATATTTTCCTATCATTCGCCGTCTTCCTAAGGTCTTCGGTAGGAAAGAGAAAAGCTTCATTTTGGGTATTAGCAGTTACAGTGTAGGATTTACCCTTAATCATAACAACAAAAGAATTATGATTAGGAGATACCTTTGCTATTTTCCACATTTCTTCAATAATTTCCACATAAATTTGTGGACACATGGTGAGAGCATTACTGATCGGGCATTTTTGCATGTAATCCGAGAAGATTTTGAACTTGCTCTCTACTTTTCCAGTATACACAACTTGATTCGTCACTGAAATTTCGAATCATCCACTCGTCTTTACTGCTTGGGATTTGGGCGCCATTGAAGATTTTGTAACTTGCTATAAAATCTCAAACCTTTTCACCGAGAGGTAGAAATCTCAAGTAATTTTAAGCGAAAGAGTAAAGTAAAGAAATGAAACATGAAATTAGTTTCACTTAAATACTACTTCTAATTTCTCGGAACTCAAGGAATTTAATTTCTATCTCGAAAATTAGTTTTCCTTTAAAAGTGTCGTTTAAGATTAATCATTAATTTTCTAAAAAGATGTGTAATCAACGTGCGTGTGTAAAAATGTTTTCTTATTTTAAGTGTAAACAAACGCTCAATTACTTAAGTATAAATAATTTATTTTAAAATTATTTATGAATACTCAGTACTCATTGATAATTTAAAATAACTTAATTATATTTTTCTCAGGTAAGTATAGTTGCTACAAGCAGCTACCTTATTAGCTGCTATCAGCAGCTAGTTAATATGACTTATTGACTAACTTGCTTTCAGTAATATCCTTTTAAATAAAAATTATCTACTTCTTTCACAGCAACAATTGTTCATTTGATTATGAATAATTTAACATGCCTAATTCACTAATCAATCTAACAAATGTTGCTTCATCTAGGGGTTTTGTAAAGATATCAGCTAACTGCTTGTTAGTAGGAATAAAGTGAAGTTCAATTCTTCCTTCCATAACATGTTCTCTTATAAAATGATATCTTACATCTATATGCTTTGTCCTAGAGTGTTGAACAGGATTTTCTGTGATTGCAATTGCAGAACTATTGTCACAATATATAGGAATTTTAGTCAATTTCAAACCAGAATCAAGTAGTTAATTTCTGATCCATAGTACTTGAGCACAACAGCTCCCAGCAGCTACATACTCTGCTTCAGCAGTTGAAGTAGAAATAGAGTGTTGTTTCTTAATGAACCAAGAAATCAATATTCCTCCTAACATTTGACAACTTCCACGTGTACTCTTCCTATCAATTTTGCAACCTGCATAATCTGCATCATGCTCTTGGTGCTTGTTTCAAGCCATAAAGTGCTTTTTCCAACCTGTAAACATGATTAGGAAAGTTAGGATTCACAAAACCTGGTGATTGTGCTATATATACCTCCTCATCCAGCTTTCCATTTAAGAATGCACTTTTCACATCCATTTGATACACCTTGAAATTTGAATGTGCTGCAAAGGCTACAAACATTCTGATAGCCTCCAATCTAGCTACTGGTGCAAAGGTCTCATCATAATCAATGCCTTCTTGTTGTGAATAACCTTTGGCAACCAATCTGGCTCTATTTCTAACCACAATTCCATCCTCATCTAGCTTCTTTCTGAAAACTCATTTTGCACCAATGATTGATCTATTTCTAGGTTTTGGAACAAGCTTCCAAACTTTGTTTCTCTCAACTGGTTTAATTCTTCTTGCATTGCAATTATCCAGTCTGCATCAAGTAAGGATACTTCTATCTGCTTAGGTTCAATATTTGACAAAAAGTTATGATACAAGCATTCATTTTATGTGGCTCTTCTGGTTTGAACACCTGCTTGTGGATCACCAATAATTTGATCATGTGGATGATCTCTTGACCAGATCATAGCTCTAGGTAGATTTCCGCTAGATTGTGTTTGTACCACTAGATTAGATGATGTAGGTCCCCCTAAGTTGGTTTGCTCTTCTGAATCATTAGGATGATCATGAATGCATGAACTTCATGTTCAGTCACACCATCAGTTACATTTGTAGCAGATTCATCAGCAGCTGCATCAAACTCTGGATTTAAATTATGAATACCAACTATAGGCCTTTCTTGGATATTATTTACAGTGTAAAGTTTTTCTTCATCATCTGAGCTGTCATAATTGATGCCTGATTCTTCTGTTTCGTTCTCAAACCTTAATACTTCATAGCTGCTATCATCTGATTCTTTGAAATCAGTCTTCATAGGTTGGTAAGTTAGCTTCTTGTAGCATTGTTCTTGCTGACTCTATTAGATTCATGTTCTTCCTTTCTACTACACCATTTTGTTGGGATGTTTTGGGAGCACTGTAGGTTTGAGTTATTCCTTTTGATGTACAGAACTCCTCCATGGTATAGTTTTTGAACTGTGTTCCATTGTCACTTCTCAGAATTCTGACTGATAAATTTGATTCATTTTCAACTCTTTTGATGTGATCAATCAGTAGATGTGGTGTTTCATCTTTTGAAGATAAGAACTTTACCCATGTGTATATAGTAAAATCATCTACTATTACTAGAGCAAATCTCTTCTTGTTAATTGTCATAACATTAACTTGTCCAAACCAATCCATGTGAATTAATTGTAATGGACTAGCTATTGATGAAACTTGTTTAGATTTAAAACTTGATCTTTTCTGTTTGCGTTTCTGACATGCTTCACAAAAACCATGTTGTTTGAATTCAAGTTGTGGAATACCAGTCACCAAACCTTTCTTTACCAAACTTTTAATTATCTTGAAATTAAGATGAGAAAGCTTCTTATGCCAATTCCAGCTTTCATCTGCTGATGCCTTAGTATACAGGCATACAGTTTCATTAGTAGCTGCAAAAGTGGTTACAAAAGACTACCTTCTCCCGTGAACAAAACTGAGTAACCTCTGTCACAAAATTGGCTTATGCTTAGAAGATTATAGCTTAAACCTTCCACCAATTGGACTGCTTCAATGGTTACTTTTCCTTGTTGTATATCTCTTATACCAATAGAGTATCCCTTTCCATTATCTCCAAATGTAATAACTAGTCTTGTCTTTTCTTTAAAGTTTGTGAGCAGGGACTTATCTCCAGTCATATGTCTTGAAAACCCATTATCAAGATACCAGAGCTGCCTTCTGTTTCCCTACACACAACAACAAATACATTGGACCTTTTTGGGCACCCAAACAGTTTTGGGTACTGCCTTTTTCACAGAAGTATTAGTTCTATCGGATCTAACAGTGTCAACTGAGCTACTTCTAGATCTAGGAGGACTAACGCTTTGTTTAATTTACTCTTTGCCTTTCTTAGCTCTATTTATCTGCTGATTCATCCTATGATAAGGTCTATTATCAACATAAGAGTTATCATAATACATATCAGGTGTAGGCAAGAGATTCCCATATATATTCCTTATGTGATAGGGATTTTATGGATAGGAATAATATTGAGGAGCTATGTAAGGTAATTGAGGATAGTAATGAGGTGGAGCAGCAGGTATCATGTTATCAATGTTAGACGTGTTGTTGCACCTAGCTGCAATATGATTCACATTGCCACAGTTATGACATGTGTTTCTCGGTGCATCCTTCATTGATTGATAACCATTGTACTTGTTGACTCCAATTTTTGCATTTCTATTTCTTTTGATTTTAGTATCCTCAATTTCCTTAACCTTCTTGTTATCTGCTCTTGGTCCTTTCTTTTTGACTTGTGAAGTGTTAAGAATAGGCTTGACAGTGTTATCTTTGGATTCAACTGAATCTTCATCCGATGAAGAGTCTTCCTTTTCAGTTGTTTCATGAGAAACACTAGGAACATATACAACAATCACAAAATGGTCAAAAGAAACTTTCTTGGTAGTCTTGATTGGAAATTTCCTAGCTGCTTCTTGTTTTTGTTTAGGTAAGCGATAGAAGTCATTACCTATTCCAGATCTACATGTAATTTCTTTCTTTATATTTTCAATCACATTAGTTTCTTCTCTCCACCTTTTTATGATCTCTCTTTCCAAGTCAAGTTCCTTTTGGACATTTTCTGTTCTCTTAAGTTGACCAGCATACTCAAGTCTAAGTAATTGAAACTTTTCTCTCAAGTCCTCTAAATCTAACAGCTCAGTTTCTAGAAAATGATTTCTCTTGATTAACTTACCGTTTTCCTCTTTAATTCTTTGATATTCTTTATTCATACAAATTAATGTAGTTTGGAGATCATAAATCTCTTTGTACATTAACTTGATATTTTTCTTACAATCTTCATGAGACATATTAGAGGAAATAGAGGTATCACTTACAGAGAGTGTTTTGGACTTTTCTGGTTCCACATCAGCCATGAATGCAAAGTCTATTTGTTCCTCAGCATCTGAGTCAGAGTCAACCCAATCTCTTCCATCAGTCAACAAAGCTTTTCCTTTATTTTTCTCCTTGTTTAGCAACTCAAAATATTTCCTTTTATGATATTCCAATTTCTTTGAACCTATGAATTTGTTATCACTTTTAGGCTTCTTGCAATTAGAAGCAAAGTGACCAATCCCATTACAATTGAAAGATCTTGTTGTAGACTTATTAACAGTTGATGGAAATTCCTTCCTAGCTGCTTGTCCATAAGTGACAGTTGTTAGTCTTCTTTTTCTGGTAAACTTAAGCTTCCTGAACTTCCTTGCTATGAGAGCATCTATCTCATCTCCTATTTCTTCAGGATTAATCTCATCATCAGATCTTTTCTTTTAGCATCAGCAGTTGTGAAGGCGGAGATCACACTTTTCCTAGCTGCTTGTCTTGCTTTGTATTTCTCCATCCATTCTTCTTTAGTGAGGAGAGCCAAAGACTTATCACCATATTGCTACATCATCTTTTCCTTATGGCTATTCTCTGCATCCACTGTTTTTTAAACTGCCATACAGTGTGTCAAGTGTTAAATTCTTCCATTCCACTGAATGTCTCATTGCATGTGTTTTGGGTTCATATTTTCTAGGCAAGGCTTGAACAAACTTGATAATGACTTATTCAGATTCATATACTTTGTTGTGAAGTCTTAGGTTATTAACTAGCTGCTTAAGCCTATTGTAAGTTTGAGTGAAGGAATCTTTTTGGATTTGCAAAGAATTGTTCATATTCTTGAATCAACATATTTCTGTTGTTCTTTCTAACCTCCTCAGTTCCTTCACACAAAACTTGCAAAGTTTCCCACGTCTCCCTTGCTACTACACAGTTTATAACGGTTTGAAGATATTCATTAGTTAAACCATGTAAAATCAAGTTTCTAACCTTCATGTCATAGTTTGCCTTATACTCCTCTTCAGTAGTGCATTCAGATGGTTGCTTATCTACTGATTTTCCTGGAGTAACAGTGCCATCAAAACTTATTTCAGCAGGTAGTATTTTCTTAGGCACAAATGGACCATTCTCCAAACACTTGAGCATCTTTGGACCTTTAGAATCAGTGAGTGTCATCATTCTTACTTTCCAGAAAAAGTATTCTTCATATTTTAGCACTG